>JAXIVH010000036.1:2966937-2974437 GCA_036785325.1 Urophycis tenuis | reverse complement strand
GTACACCGTCGCACAATCAGCGTACTGACCGTTTTGAGGGCACCATCGGGGTCCTTTCAGTTCACTTCTATTTGCCGTGATCGTAATGGGAACACCCTACGTACTCAAACTAAGTATAGTAAGTACGGGAAGTATGGATATCGGAACACAGTCCAGCTGGTCACAAATAAGCCGGGAGCGGTCTACAATCTTAAGTGGCTCAGAGGCAGGCATGTTACACTCACTAACAGCTGAAGGATGGCTCATGCCCTTTGTCCTAAAGGAGACTGAGGTGTAACTCTCAGGCCTGTGTTGTCCCGCTCCAGAGACCTGAAGCTGGACAACGTGATGCTGGATGCTGAGGGACACATCAAGATTGCAGATTTCGGGATGTGCAAGGAGAACATGCTGGACGGGGTCACCACCAAGACCTTCTGCGGAACACCCGACTACATCGCCCCTGAGGTCCGAGTGTGTGTGTGTGTATGTGTGTGTGTGTGTGTGTGTGTCTGTGTGTGTGTGTGTTTGGGGGGGGGGGGGGTCTTTTGAACTACCTCAGATGTAAACCCAGTTATTTTCTTTAATTTTACTTCAGTAGCTTTCAAACATCAATCATTCCGACACATGTGGGTTGTTTTATTGTTCTCACAGTATGAAGTAAAGTATAAAAGTAAAAAGTAAAGGTAAAGTATTATACGTGAATATATTTGATAGGTAAGAAACGGGATACACAAAGGGGTGGCCCATATTAGTGCTTATATGTGGCTGTACTCGGACATGGAACAATGTAGACAATACCACATAAAGACAATGTAGGTATTACCATGGCAACTGTCCCATCCTTCCTTGCTCTGCTGTTTATTCACATGTGAAACATCTCTTCTACCTCCTGTGTTTCAGATCATAGCCTACCAGCCCTATGGCAGGTCTGTTGACTGGTGGGCTTTTGGTGTACTGCTGTACGAGATGCTGGCCGGACAGGTGTGTGTGTGTGTGTGTGTGTGTGTGTGTGTGTGTGTCTTTGTGTGTGCGTGTGTGTCTGTATCTGTGTGTGTGTGTGTGTGTGTGTGTGTTTGGAGAAAGGTTGCACATTGAGTTGGTGCAGGAAGAGAACAGTGGAAACAGGAGTGAGAGCTGGAGAGAGGAGCACAGGCTGAAGTTTGTTGTGTTGGACTGTTGAAAGTGGAGCTGAGTGTTGTTTAAAACAGCAAGACTTGGCTTAGACAAAATCCCAAACAGACAGGATCATGGTGAAGGTAAATGGTGGATCATGGTGTTTTCATATCGTGTTTCAGGATCCTTGCCTTGAGGCTCAGATTGAGAGAACAATCTGACCCTTAGAGGAGGTGAATGGATGGGGTGTCGTGGTCCCCTAGGGTTACACTGCAGCCCTCCTGCTCGCTGTAAACTGGACCAGAATCCACATTTTGACCACATTAGTCATTTAGACCCAGAATAATGGGGAAATGGGTTACCTGTTGAACATCCCAAAGTTATCCTTTATAATGGAGTACTATTGTAATATTGTCAAAGGGCCATGGCTATTTGACACTATTATAACAAAATGTTATCTATTCATTATATCCTATAATTAGTTTTCCTTTCATTGGGATTCAGCATTTTTAGCGTATCAGTGGCATTTTTAGAATGTCATGAATCTAAAAATTAGTTTATTTAATCTCCCCACTGCTCTGTTATAATGTCTTCTCCAATTGTCTGCTCTCTCCTTCTCCCTCTCCTCCTCTTCCTCCCCTAGCCTCCATTTGATGGGGAGGATGAGGATGAGCTGTTCCAGTCCATCATGGAGCACCATGTGTCCTACCCCAAGTCCATGTCCAAGGAGGCTGTCGCCATCTGCAAAGGGGTCAGTACAGACACACAGACACGCAGACACACAGACACACAAACACACAGACACGCAGACACACAAACACACAGACACACAGACACACAGACACACAGACACGAAGACACACAGACACACAAACACACAGACACACAGACAAGCAGTAACAGACACACACACACACAAGTCAGAAATGTCACATAATGACCCCCATAGATTCCTTGGCCCCAAAAAGCATTTTCCATCCTCTCTCTCTCTCTCTCTCTCTCTCTCTCTCTCTCTCTCCTTCTCCCTCTCTCTCTATCTCTCTATGTCTCTCTCTCTCTCTCTCTCTCTCTCTCTCTCTCTCTCTCTCTCTCTCTCTCTCTCTCTCTCTCTCTCTCTCTCACAATGCTGTGAACACCAGCTCAATGCGGGGGGGGAGGAGGGGAGGGTGTGAGACTGGAGAGCTGGCGGAGGAGGAGAGGCGGACATCTTTAAAATGATCTGCATAATTAAAGCCATTGTGCGGAAACACGTATTTGGCTGTGAAGAAATAAAACATTGTTCCTTCGCCCGCTATCTGTCCCCTCCATTACTCACACTTCTCCTTCCCTGCCCCCCCCCCCCCCCCCAGTCTCCCTCCTCTCTTTCCATCTCCCTCTCTGAGTGAGTGGCCTACGCCCGTCAGTGTGCTCTGTTAGCCACAGTGTTCAGCATACCGTCCTACCCTGCTCATCACAGGACATCACAGTGTGCAGTAGACCATCCAACCTGCTCATCACAGGACATCACAGTGATGGGGTGATGGGGGCGTGTGTGTGTGTGCATGCACATGTGGCTGTCCACATGTGCCCGTGTCATTTCGCAGTTTTAAGTGGGAATCTGTCTCCATGTTGCCATTTTGTTTGGATCTGTGTGTGTGTGTGTGTGTGTGTGTGTGTGTGTGTGTGTGTGTGTGTGTGTGTGAGTGTGTGTTGTTTGTGAGACAGCTACAAATTGACTGGGTCTCAATCAAACCATCTCTCAGTCTCATCTCCTATCGCCACACCTCACTAAGGCAGAGTGCATTACAAACACAGACACACACACACGCACGCACGCACACACGCACACACACACACGCACGCACACACGCACGCACGCACGCACGCACACACACACACACACACACACACACGCACGCACACACACACACAGCCGCTAAACAAACGTTGTATCTGTTCTTCTGAATGCGTGTTTCTTCCTCCTCCCTTATGATTTCATCGTCATTCCATAACCCAAATACATATGGATACATGAACAACAATACACAGATTAATATTTGAAACCCATACAAACCTTGCACACAGCACACGCGAGGAGACTCAACACAGGTCAATCAAAACATACATGATTCATTCTACACGTATCCTCAGTGAACTGCTCGTACACACATGCAGGACCTATCTGCTGTAACCATGGCTCGCTACATTGACACAGAAAAAACATGGATGATGACATTTGGAAGATGAAGAAAGGGATAGGAGCAGTTGTGCTGTCTGGCCTGCCCTTTTAACGCAGTGAGGACTACAGAATGACCTCACAGCAGCAGAAGACACAGAGGTGTCTCTAAACCCAGACCTGTCAAACCTAGACCTGCTCCCAGGTCTGACGTTGTGTTGGAACAACTGGTTCCTTCTTCAGTGAGTGAGATGTTCTGCAGGAGGACTGCATGGAGGAGGGGAGCTGCTGCACCCGTACCTTCACGTGGACGGCCACACAAACACACACACAAGCTTTCAAAGATACACATCCGCAAAGGAAATCTGCAATGTCTAGCTGTGTGACTTTCTCCCACACACCCCCCACTTCCTCCCACACACCCCCACACACCCCTACTTTCTCCCACACATCCCCCCACTTCCTCCCACACACCCCCACACCACCCCTACTTCCTCCCACACATCCCCACTTCCTCCCAGCCACGCCCCACTACTCTCTGTCTCTGTGTGCGTCCACGTGATGTTAGCGTGTGCGTGTGGTTCTCTGTGTGACAGCATGGTGGTGTGAATGTAGTCCTGCCCTGCTTCCCTGCACGGCTCCACACAGCCCTGCTCAGCCCTGCTAAATCCACATAGCATCCGTGACCTGGTGAAGTGGTAGTGAAGCTCTGGTGTAATCTACAGTGAAGCTGTAGGTCTCGCATTACGGTCGTCACCATTCATTGAGCTTTTTTGCAATCAGCAGCAGAAACGATGAATGTGCGCCCCATCAGTCCATGGACAAAAACTATTCATATTCAAACCTTAATAACAATAAACGGGGTCCAACAGGAGCGCTTACAAGGCATAATACGGAGCTGCAATGAGATCCCAACAGAATGAAGGAAACAATACAAACAACAATATCCGCTTTGTTCACGAGAATGAAATCCCATTTTTCCATTGGAATGGTGGGACGGTCTTTGTGCATCTATCCACCGTGAGCTGCCTATAGGCCGTCAGAGAACTGCCTGTGAGTCCTTTAGCCAGGGCTTCACCAACAGGTACATATTATGCTGCTTAGTCTGGACTATGCTTCTTAGTCGAAATACAGTCGTATTCCAAGACCCAAGCCCAGGTTGCATCAAACCACAACATGTGTGTCTGAATGGCTGAAACCAGGGCCACCAGACCCTGTTGGCTCCTGTTTAGACCCCTGAAGTGAAGACCAACAGGAGGGTTTGTGTGGGTGCCGCCTCTCATTCCACTTCCAACAGCATTTTGAACTGATGATGCGAGTCTTGAGACAGTGACACAACTCACACACTTTCATTGCCTATTTAGTTGACTAGATATGCTGTGATCGAGCCTACTCATAACATTTGTTCATTTAAAACACAATATATTTAGTTTGGATCGTTTCAGAAATACTGAACCACACACAATGATATCCGCAATGATGAATTCAGTTTGATGAATATTCCCCCTTTTTTGATTCCTAATCTCATTGAGAGGCCAATTTATTTCAGATTAGTCCTGTTACGCATTGGACAATGTTTCACACATATTTGCCACATGAAACTCAGTTGAATACCAATATCAGTTGAATACCAATGGTCTAATAGTCTGGAATATTGCCCCCAATACCCAGTCTTTAGACCAAGACTAATCTGAAAGAAAGTTATTCAACAAGCAACGTGTTTAAACTTGTGTTGGAAACGCTGATTAGCGTGGCACAGAAGGCCTCAGCCAGAAGTGCCAATGGGTTGCACACCTTTGCTGCTAACTGGAAGTCGTGACGATAGTGAGACTGGTCTTTATGAACTCTCCTTGAGTCACGGTCAGACGTTGAGCAATCAGGTGATTCAACCACATTCAACAGCTCTCATCAGCCGGTCAAAGCTGTCCACTTTCTCCGGCCAATTTGGAAACGGGCAACAATCGTTGTCTTGAACCTTGTGCCTCTCTCTTCCCCCGTCTCTTCTCCTCTTCACCCCTTGATATCTCCACCGACCAGTTGATGACCAAGCACCCGGGGAAGAGGCTGGGCTGTGGGCCCGAGGGCGAGCGGGACATCCGAGACCATGGCTTCTTCCGCTACATGGACTGGGAGAAGCTGGAGAGCAAGGAGGTGCAGCCTCCCTTCAAGCCCAAGGCCGTAAGTCCCCGCGGCACCTTTCAGCCCGCGCGTCTCAACGCTACGTTGTAAACGTTTTACCGTGTGTACATCTTCTGGCCTGTGCAACTACAACTGTTTTAATTAAGAAGCAACCTTGATAGAAGTGCAAGCTGTGAGGCTGTTGGTGATTTCTTGACAAGCTAATAATGTGTGGAAGGTTTTTTGTTCTGTGTTGTCTTTTCCTGGAGTGTTAAAAACAAATGAGATGGATACCAAGCCAGTCGAAGCTGGTGGTCATGTCATAACTCTCAATTCCTTCATGATCTGCCAAAGTTCTGTTCTATCTATCTTACTAAATTCTGTCCTTCTTTCAACACACACACACACAATGTATTCTCTCTGGGGAAGACAAAAGCAGGTAAGTCCAGGCTGGATTCTGACGTGTAAAGGTTTAGATCGTCATCATGGGCATAATGATGTTGGCAGGAAATTTTTTTTTTTTTGCAAAATGTTCCTCCTAAGCCAAGAGAGGAATGTACTCAGCTGCCTGTCAAGAACATTCTGCCAGAAGGTCCGAGCTCATGTTAATGCAATGTGTCTGCGTGGATGAGATGCATGAGATGATACTATTATTGATGAAGTGTGTGTTTTATACGGTCATGCTGACGGCTAGCTTGTCATTCTTGCATTGGATTTGGAAGACAACCTTCGTACAAGGCTATGTTCGGACTGATGTTCAGTGACAACATCAGTGTACAACTGTGATCATGTCATCAAGATGGTTGATGATGAAGATGATAATAATGATGATTCTTTTGAAAGGAATGACAAGGGTGATGATGATGATGATGATGATGATGATGATGATGATGGACAGTGCTGATATCTGCATATATTTTAGAGACCTGTGTTGGTGGCTATTCTGACGAGTACCTGAGTGGCCATTTTGTGATGTTTGGTGCATTGAGTGGTGATATGTCGGTGATATATCTATTTGGCAGAAGATTGGAGGTAGGGAGGTAGGAGAAGTTTGCTGGGGGGGGGGGGGGGGGGGGGGGGGGGGGGGGGGGGGGGGGGGGGGGGGGGGGGGGGGGGGGGGGGGGGTGGGGGGTGGTGGAGTAGAAAGGTGGAGAGGTCAAAGGACTGCCAAGCTAAAACAAAAGAAGTGTCCCTGTCTTCCTCTCCAGCTCCGTCTTCTGACTGCTCTGCTCCGCTGTGTCGCATCATGCTGCTTGTGTTCATCTCTCTGCCTGCCTCTCTCTCTCTCTCATGTGTTTTATTAATGGGAACCAAACGGAGTCCCGAGGCAGCCTCGCCTCCATCCCCAGACCCCGACTACATCTGGAGGTCAAGCTCTGGATGTTTATTAGGCTTCCCGGAATGAATATTACATAAAATAAAAAAAAAATAGGGCAACTGCTGCTGAATCACATTTTTAATCGACGGATCGTACTTTTCTGTTTAATTTCTAAAATGTTACCTTCAACAACGTGAAACATCGAACTACAACAACACCAACGTGGGTTCTGCCTCGTGGAGGCCAGGGCTGTGGGGCCGCCCGGGTCAATGCATGGGCCTCAGAGCGTGGTGGAGCCCCCTGGGGTCTGGGAGGACCACTCTCAGGCAGCACACAGGAAACAGGAAACAGGAGGTCTGGACGTTGAGCAGAGCCTGCATGGCAGGGCTTGTTCAGACGAAGAGACACCACACAGCTGCTGTCCGTGGGGACGAAACGCAGAGGAAAGGAAACAAACATGACCTGTTGTATTATCGGGTATTAAATTACTAACCGATATCATTAGCAGGGAGAACACGTTGTTGTATCTATTTCGCCTCATTTAAACATTGAAATAGCTGCTAAACGTTCAATATTAAAACACTTCTAAACCCTTGCTTCTATGGACCCTGGACAGAAGCCTGGAGTAAACGTTTGAAGACTGAATTGAGATTTCAATACCGACCCAATGAAGGATTATTTGCACATTTGGGCTCAGCTCTAGTTTAGTCATTATTACACACACCACACACACACACACACACACACACACACACACACGCACATAAATAACCCAACATGCATAAAGTATGCCCTTACAGATTGAGTAAATGTGTTT
>JAXIVH010000036.1:2963925-2966737 GCA_036785325.1 Urophycis tenuis | reverse complement strand
ATAACAATGAATATTGTGTGTGTGTGTGTCTTTTTGAGTCAAGCCTGCGTGTGTGTGCGTGTGTGTGTGTGTGTGTGTGTGTGTGTGTGTGTGTGTGTTGTGTGTGCATATGAGTATGTGAAAGAAGACTTGTTTACTGCTAAGAAATACATGTGGGGCACCTGAATGGCCCGACCCGCCAGTGAGTGGACCACGTGGGCAGCTGGCCTGGCAGGGCGCAGGTTCGATGCCCTCCAGTGGGCCGAGGCTGCCTGGCGTTCCCTCTCTCCTCCGTCATGTCATGCTTTGGATTGTACACAAATAAAATATGTTTCAAACAACAACATGTTTTTTATTGGAGAATTGTGTGCACATTCATTGAAAATGCGTGTATGTGTTAATTTTATTAAGACCCTGTGTCCAATGTGATGCAATACACACAATGTGTGTGCAATATATAATATGAATGTGGGTGTACTATCGTATTTTTTTCTCTATAACTGATAAGTTGATATTAAAGATAAGCGTTCTTGCCATTAAAGGCAAAAAGGTATATGTTGGACCATGCCTATGCAAACTTATATTATGGTATGCTTTAGGATTAGGATTAAAGGTGATATAGGTAATATTCCAGAATTGTAAAGAAAGAGCAGAGGAAAGTAAAATTTTGAAACTAAACAACACAAACAAATTGCCCTCCCTCTCTGCTCCCTCGTTCCCTACGTTGCTATGTGTCATGTGTGATGCATTCTACGCCCCTGTGGTTGACAGGCAAGATGGATTCCCTGAACCAGTCAGGAAAGAGGTGCCCTGATTGGTCAGAAATTTGCCAGGAGCAGTCTTAAATCAAAATGTCTCATAGACATGGACAAGAGTCAACTCTAAACAAATATTGTTAGGGCGCATTTCAATAAGTCATAGATGGCTATGACATCGGTGGTGATAATCTTACCTAGAGCACCTTTAACACACACAAGGATAGGAAGAGTGTACTTTGAAAGACAGGACAAGTCTCACTGGTTTTATTAAAAGATGCTCATGCTCTTTCTCTCTCTGTCACTCTGTTTCATCTGGTGGCTCTACTGTAGATATTCAACATGGGGTGTGGGCGTCATGAACATAAACACTTACACATGCAGGCCATACAGTAATGTGTCTCCAATGTTTAGGAACGCTCAGCAAAAGGCCCTGCTATGATGAACTCCTGAACAAACAGCCAATGACTGTTGATGCAGAGCGGTGTCGTGTTGTTTTGTAGCCTCCTTGTTTGTGTTGTTTGCTGTTCCACAAATCTGTGGACATGCCCTAGAGACTAACCAAATATAAACAGGCAGTTTACATTGTACTTGTCTGGTTTAAATACCAAACGGTGAAGCATTGTTTAAAATATGTTTATACACTTGAGAGACTGTTGTCTGCGCATAGGTTATTAACTTGTGATTTGCAGTTTCCAGACTAACCTTAAATGATCCTGGTAACTCTGCTGAGCGGGATCTCTACAGAGAGCACGTCTGGAGAACGAGCTGTGGCAACGCAGACAACAACCTGCTCGTTATTCAAAGCTTGAACAGGGTGAACATGAAGGGAATAACAGAATAAATGGTTTGCTACTCACTCACACTCTCGGTTAGCTCGGCAGCGGAGCAATGTAAGGTCAGAACTGTGAACAAATCACAACTTTACAATTGAAATTATATATTTTTGTTAAAGCCTTCACAAAATTAAGCTGATAATGTCCCTTGCAATAATGAATCAAAATCAGCAGGGGATCACAGAGACAAATGTGCAATATATTCTTTAAATTATATATGGTAATACATATTTTGAGGAAGAGTCGTGTCTTGGCAAAGATGACTAATTGTTTTTTGTATGTAAGTACATTTGCTTTTCTTCCATTGTTGTCATGGTAATGTATGGTAGAATGGTACATGGTTTTCTAAACACACACACACACACACAGACACACACACATATTGGTGCACTCTCCCAGTTGGCTGCAACAGCAGAAGTGATAAATCATCCGTATTGACACTTGGGCTTCATGCCACACTGCCATATGTCCACTCCCCGGCCTGCAGTCATCCCCATCTGGGAAACACACACACACACACACACACACACACACAAACACATAAACAAACCCACATGCACTCATGAGTACATACACACACCCTCACTCACACAAACAAATAGACGTCTCCACGAAACACATACATGCACATGCGTCTATCAACATCAATGATTTTGATGCTTAATTGCACTGTCTACGTGACATGTTCCTGTGTGTGTGTGTAGTGCAGTACTCTATATTTCTCGCCATCATGCTGACAAGCTCAGAGCTTCCTGGATCTCACAGCTGTAAGCCATCGTCTCATCAGCCCAGTCTATTGAGCCCTCAGCTGGGTTCAAAATGACTCATGCTTTTGATGCGTCCAAATCTCAACATAGGGGCGACGCCTGCATAGCTAACGACATTGCATTGCTTGTGACTGCAGAGCAAGGGACCTTGAACTGATAAATGTTCAATTTGAACAGTAAAGTGGCAGGCAGTGGGAGAGTATTGGTATTTTATTTGTATGTGTTTATACGTGAATGAAACAGTAAAGATAAGGTTTTGCCACCCCAGACCAAGTATCAAAACCTATGGATCATCCCTCATCTCTCTGGTACTTTAATCTCAAACATTTGCATGTGCCAATGTGCACAACCCAGTGCTATGCAGGAGTTATCCTTTCAAATCTGGTCAACACTGCACAACAATCCCAAAATGCACTGTTGTAGAGCTTGCAGTACCAGGGCATAATGGCTGCTGTTACGAATGCAGCAACGCAAA
>JAXIVH010000036.1:2941425-2943925 GCA_036785325.1 Urophycis tenuis | reverse complement strand
GTGATCTGCAGGCAAAAGCAAACGCCGCATAACTAATAATTGACCCAGGATAATGGTCCTGGGGGTTAACAGCAGAGAGGAGACGCAGGGGGGGGGGGATGGAGAACAGGAGGACAGTAATGAAGGTAGGGAGAAGCTAAAGGGGTGAACAAGGAGAGAGAGAGCAGTGAATAGGAACATGCTGAAGGAGGCTAAAGGATGAATAATGAAATGTGTTTGTAGGTGTGTGGGACTTTAACAGCCAACAGTTAGTCAGGGCTCTCTTCACCCAGACTGGGGAGCCCAGGCAGCTGGCTCTGCTGCAGAACCAGGAAGTAACACACACACACACACACACACACACACACACACACACACACACACACACACACACACACACACACACTCATACACACATGCACACACACACACACACGCACATGGACACACACACACATACACACACGGACACACACACACACACACACACACACGCACACGCACATGGACACACACACACACACACGCACACACGGACACAGGTGTGTCCGCACATGCAAACATACAAACATGCAAACATACGTTATGCAAACGTACCCACATGCACAGATGACCACAGACACGCACGCTCACGCACAAACACAGAACACACACACACATGCACACATGCACACACACAGACAAGTGGTCACGCACATGCGCACACACACACACACACAAACACACCAACGATGATAGAGATTCATGTTGCTAAACAGCGTTTGAGCGAGGCCCCGCTATGCTCAGAGGCCGTGGCGGTATGCTAGTGATGGATGGCGTTTAGCACAGCGCACACACCACACTCTCATTTGGCTGTGTGTGTGTGTGTGTGTGTGTGTGTGTGTGTGTGTGTACATGCATTGATTAACATGAAACCAGCCACATTAACCCAGTAAGAGAATCTGGATCACAGAGGCGTATACATACAAGTAGTAGTGTACACACAAGGACACACAATCATTACTTACACACATGCATTCACTCCTCCTCCACTGCCTCCTCCTCCCTGCTAGATGTATCCCATCATGCATTGCTCTGTAGCTGCTGCTGCCCTCAGGCCGCTCTGACCTTTGTGAGGCAAATGTCTTCTGATGGATGCTTACTCTGTGTGTGTGTGTGTGTGTGTGTGTGTGTGTGTGTGTGTGTGTGTGTGTGTGTGTGTGTGTGTGTGTGTGTGTGTGTGTGTGTGCGTGCGTGCGTGCGTGCGTGCGTGCGTGCGTGTGTGTGTGTGTGTGTGTGTCACTGTATTAACATCCCCCGAAAAGAACCCCACACAGGCAATTTTAGGTTGTTGGTTTTACCAAAAATAACACACACACACACACACACACCTGGTGTGTGTGGAGAGGGTGGTGGCAGGGAGGGTGTCTGGGGTGCCAGACAGCAGAGAACATGACAGATTCTGAGGAAGAGGGGGGGGGGGAGGGGGGGGGGGTGAGGGTGGTGAAGAAAAGATGAGAAGTGAGAGGTGATAGTGAGTGAAAGATGAATAGAAATGTTAGCCAGATATTGTCTTCATCTTGAGAGGCTTTTTGCACACAGGCAGCACAACACGCAGTGCAATACAGCTGTTGCGCCTGATGTGTTGTTGTGATATCACAGATGTTTGTGTGTGACGCCTGGTCGATGCCGTTCAAACACTTAAACCATTTTGCCGCTGCACAAATTGGATGAAGGAATCAATAGAAACAGCAGATGTAGCTGAGCTGGAGGGGGTGGGAGAGGGGGAGTGAAGGGGGAGGGAGGGGGAGGAGAGGGGGGGGGGTGGGGGGGGGGGTGACAGCCATGTTTAAATCATAACGTGAGAGACACTGACTCTCGCTGGTGTGACTTACATCTTTATTTCTGTTTAGGCTTTTTCTCTTCTCTTCCCAGCAGCCTCACAGTTTACTTTTTTAAGACGCCTCGGCTTTTGTTCTCTTTGACATCCTTATTCTTCTCCTGTCACACCTCCTCCTTGGACTGCGTCTCTGAGCAAAATATACACTACCTAACTCTTCTCGAATAACCGCCATATACTTTAAATAAACAGCTCCTAAGTAAGTCAGTCTCTTCACATTTGATGTTATCGCTGATATTTGTGTGTGTGTGTGTGTGTGTGTGTGTGTGTGTGTGTGTGTGTGTGTGTGTGTGTGTGTGTGTGTATGTGTGTATGTGTGTGTCTGTGTACCGTATCTGTCTTGCTCGCTCGCTCTCTTTCCTGTCTATCTAACATCTAAGCTCACATCTCCTTTCATCTTCTAACAATTCCTAACCCCCTCGCAAAATCTCCTAACTTTGTCTTACATCTCTTCAAATCTACTAACATCTCCTAACTTCCTCTACTATGTTCTAACATCTCCCAACGTCCTCTAATATCACCTAATATCTCCTTACATCTCCTCAGTTCGTCTGAAACCTCCCAGCATCCTTTAACATCTCCCATCATCCTGTAACATCTCCCAGCATCCTGTAACATCTCCCATCATCCTGTAACATCTGC
>JAXIVH010000036.1:2930920-2938420 GCA_036785325.1 Urophycis tenuis | reverse complement strand
CACAGGCCTAGTGTCACGCAGCACGCTGACGGTACAGCGTTACAACCTGCTGGGAGGTGCTGTGTGGAGGCAGGGGCCCGGTGTCACGCAGCAGGCTGACGGTACAGCGTTACAACCTGCTGAGAGGTGTTGTGTGGAGGCAGGGCCCGGTGTCAGGCAGCAGGCTGACGGTACAGCGTTACAACCTGCTGAGAGGTGCTGTGTGGAGGCAGAGGCCTGGTGTCAGGCAGCAGCAGGCTGACGGTACAGCGTTACAACCTGCTGAGAGGTGCTGTGTGGAGGCAGGGGCCCGGTGTCAGGCAGCAGGCTGTGAGAGGTGCTGTGTGGAGGCAGAGGCCTGGTGTCAGGCAGCAGGCTGTGAGAGGTGCTGTGTGGAGGCAGGGGCCCGGTGTCATGCAGGGTGTTGTGTGGAGGCAGGGGCCCGGTGTCAGGCAGCAGGCTGTGAGATGCGGTGCAGCTGGCCGTGGTGACAACGTGCTGTTGGTCACATTCTCAACTTGCACTGGTTTCAAACTTCCCACAAAGCCAACAGAAAAGTGCATTATTAATTAAAAACAAATAACTAATGGAAAAAAAATCTAAAAATAAGCTTTTAGCTGCATACAATACAGTGACAGATGCAGAGTGACATGTAATTATAACAAGGGAAATGCTAAAAATGCTAAAAAAGGGCTAAAAACTGAAATGTTTCAGCTCAAATGCACACAACACCCAGGACTCCACTTCCACCTTAAACCTTTTGCTTCTTAATGCAAAATACCAACTTTTTTCTGTCAACTTCTTTCAGGCTGAATTGCCGGTGTACAAAATATGCCTTTTGACTTACTTCTTTACTTCTAAAATCTACTTCCCTACACCTGCATTGACACAAAGCCATCCAAGTAAGCTTTCAGTTACTCAACCTATATTCTCTTGTATGTGAGTGACGTTCCCAGGGTCAGCTTTAGATTAGCTGCAAACAAGTGTGCTCTTTGGAACAAGACTTGCCACAGTGTAGTCGCTAATAGCTAATTTATCCAAAAAGCATTGCCTCTCATAGAGCACTCTCTCACGGACCCTCCAGGGGTCGTCCTGTGGGTCAGAGTTCAAACTGCCATCCATGAGCCATGTGACCAAACATTGACCTCCCATTGCCTTGCATGCCATGCCATGTCCATTCGCTTCCAACACATTCTACCTTGTTCTCTCTACCTGCCCAGCAGCAGTCTCAAAACGCACCCTGAGCAATGTAGTGAGCTTGTCGGCAGAAGGGGTCGTCCACATGCTCCAGGCCACCTCTCCAGAGATCCCTACCGTTGTCTAATGAAGTTTACGGTGCCTGCGTGTGTTTGTGTGTGTGCTAGGGCTGGGCGGTGAGGCGGGGGGGATAGGGTGCCTTTTGAGACAATGCATCAATTTACTGCTATCTAGTAGCTTCTCCTTCCTCTACCGCCATCCAGCTGCCACATGCATACCAAGGCATAATTAGCATACTATAATAACAAAATATACGAGTATAAATATATCTATTCTATTCTAAAGGTGCCAGCGTGCAGAGAGCAACAGACTCTGACACGTACTCTAGTTCTGTAGTTAAATCTGTTTTTACCAGAGATGGGCGTATAGGTTTGGGTACTAGGGGAAATATTGTGATATTTAAATATGATTCTAGTTTTGATTTTTTCTACCTTGATGTGGTTTGTGAATTTGTGTTGTTTTGAACCCCCCCCTCCCCCCCCGCCCTCCCCCCCTGCCCCCCACTCCCACCCCCCACCCTGAAAAGGTGTGTTGGAGAGAGATGGCGGTGGGTGGGGGAGGGGGGGGGGGGGGATGGGTGGGCGCTGACAGACGTCTCCTGAAGGCTGCGATTCGCCTCAGTGTGGCCGCGTGTCACACGTCTGTCCACAGGGATTACGGTTCAGCATCGCAGCCCCAACACCTGTGCAACACACACACACTCACACACACACACACACACACACACACACACACACACACACACACACACACATACACGCACACACACACACACACACACACACACACACACACACACACACACATACACACACACACACACACACACACATACACACACACACACATATACACACATACACACACACACATACACACACATGCACACACACACACACATGCACACATACACACACACACACACACACACACAGGCGCTGAAACCTTCCCTTGGACTCTGAGCATCAGCCAGAGACCGGCCAGGAGCCTAGGACCGCGGGACACACACCTGCTCTGCAAGAAAAACATTTATAATCACTGTGTCGGATTCTGAAAAATCATTGTTGGAGAATTCCCTGATAGTAACGAAAACAAACAAACAAAAAAAAAAGTCATTAACTAATGCTGTGTTTGCAACTAAGACTCGTCGACTGAAACTTCTGAACATTCAGCCAATCTGACGCAAAGGACTGTAATCACTACGACAACGGGAAACCTCGGGTTTTTCGAGAAATGTGAATTGATGGAACCTGTTTCGGGACACACCCCATACACACACACACACACACACACACAGACACACACACACACACACACAGAGACCAATAACAAATACAAACATATAATTGTACAAATGCTTGCTGTGTGAATAGGGCTGAGGAGAGGGCACACGTTTGCGTGTGTGTGTGTGTGTGTGTGTGTGTGTGTGTGTGTGTGTGTGTGTGTGTGTGTGTGTGTGTACGTGTGTGTGTGTGTGTGTGTGTACGTGCATGTGTACGTGCATGTGTCTGTGTGTGTGTGTGTGTGTGTGCCAACGTGTGCATGTGTGTGTGTGTTCATGCCTCTCCCTGCCTGTGCACCCAGTGCCTGCCTTGTCCTGCCTTCACAAAGCTCCCAGACCAGCCGCGGGGGTGGGACCTCTGTCCACATCCTCAGCACCTTACGCGGCTCCGCCAGACTCCCCACCCAGAGCTAATGTCCACCGCGTCTCCCGAACACGCCCCAGCCATTCAAGCTACAGCCACTGTGTAGGAGGCAGTGGGTCGATGTTAAATGCTGTGGTCTTCCTTTTTTTTTGTGATACTGGAAGAAGGTTACCTTTTTTTTTTTTTTTTTAATGAATACTTTTATTTTGAAGGGCAGACAAAATCTGCAAATTTTTTTTTTTTCTGAATTCAGAAAACTCCCGGTCACGCGTTGTGACCGAATGGGTTTCATTGGGACACAAACGCAGATGAGTTAGAGAAGTGTCTGAGGCTGGTGTTGGGCCCGGCAGAGGGGGGCTGTGGAGCACACTGTGACAGCAGCCCCTTATGACCGCCGGCCCCCTCCCCCTCAAAGCACAAGCAGGCCAGCCTGTAGACAGGAAGCCCCTCCCAGTCAGCCTGTAGACAGGAAGCCCCTCCCAGTCAGCCTGTAGACAGGAAGCCCCTCCCAGTCAGCCTGTAGACAGGAAGCCCCTCCCAGTCAGCCTGTAGACAGGAAGCCCCTCCCAGTCAGCCTGTAGACAGGAAGCCCCTCCCAGTCAGCCTGTAGACTGGAAGCCCCTCCCAGTCAGCCTGTAGACAGGAAGCCCCTCCCAGTCAGCCTGTAGACAGGAAGCCCCTCCCAGTCAACCTGTAGACAGGAAGCCCCTCCCAGTCAGCCTGTAGACAGGAAGCCCCTCCAAGTCTGGCGTTGTGCGATTCTCGTTGTTAGACGCCGAGTACGGACCTCATCAGTTACTTTCATCACAAAAAGATTTGTCAGTTCAGAGTAAGCGTGATTCTCCTATTTTCTTCTGCCCTTCACTTATCAAAAAGATCTGCCTGGAATTTGAATGCGTTAGCCTTGTTTTACCATGTGGCCAAACATGTCTCTTAAGTGACCAATTGAAAGTGTGAACTTTCAGTGCACTTTCAGAAGTATTCCACATGTTGTCACGTGTTAGCGGGTAACAGTGTAACGACATGTCAACAATGTGATGGCCTGGCCCCGCCCACTGAGACCCATGTTTAAATACTGTTCCCTGGTCTGTCGCGAACGACAAGCTCAGAAACTCAGAATCATAAGCTTTACTTTGTCAATGACTCCAGAGTCATGGGGAAACTCTGGGGCCAACTCACAGCCCTTCCTCTCATACCCGATAACACTCGTGTCCTGCCCACAACCCTGTCTCTAGTCCAGTCCGGTAGACTTGGAAATAAGTTCTCCAAAGGTGACACTGAAGGTAGACATAAGCAGGTGCCGACAGAAAACAAACTGATCCATGCCGCTATTTGGAAACTACCGTTTCCCTCAGCTAGTGAACTATGGTGTGGATTCGGTTCTGGGTGGAGCAAAAGAGATGGCATGGACTTTCTCTCCCTGGATCTGGAGCTCTCCAGCAGAGAGTATGGAGTGGATGAGGTCAGGGTCTGAGATAGCCACTGATACCCTAGCAACATGCACCTGAGCCCTGTTGTGGGACCCTGAATAAGGCCTCGCACATACACATACACACACACACACGCTAGCACACACCAGCGTGCATACACACATGCATGCACACAGGGTCTGCCCACACGTTCTCTCTCCCACACCAACACACACACACCACAGACACCGGCCTATATCACAGCGGCAAACACACAAACAAGCACACACACACACACACACACACGCACACACACACACACACACACACACGCACACGCACACGCACACACACACACACACAGAGCTGCCAGCCAGTTTCACTGTATACTTTATAATGTAAACCTCCAATGAACAGCAGTCTGAACTGGACACATGCTGTGAATAAAGCACACTTTACTTACATGATCTAAATATGATTATTACCTATATCTATAGAAAGAAGGAATATTATATATGGTATAACAATTAGAAAAATAAAGAATCACCTTTTCAAAGTGCTCATGGTTTGTTGATTTTGTTTGTTCAGTGTTTGTGTGTGTGAAGATCCCCTGCAGTGTTCTCTGTCAAATGGAAGAAGGGATTGAATGTCTAGCTGAGATTTGTGGGGAATCGCAGGTTAATACAATCAGCCAAACATGAATAAACATTACCAGGCAAAAAAAGCAAGACCTCAAGACCCTGAAATGAAAATGGATTTGATACATTTTCGATCAGAGTCGTCATTAATCATTCAGCAATATAAAGTGCATCTAAGATACGTCATTGTTTCATGCAGGCTATATATAAACGTGAACAACCAGGTGAAAAATATAAATGACCGAGGTTGAAAGTTCAATAGAAAAAAGGAATATAGCTGCCCTCACGTAGCCTCTACTCTACTGTACTGTACTCTACTGTACTCTAGTGTACTCTACTCTACTCTACTCTGCTCTTCTGTACTCTACTGTACTGTACTTTACTGTACTCGACTCTTCTCTGTTCTACTGTACTGTACTCTAGTGTACTCTACTCTACTGTACTCTACTCTACTCTGCTCTACTGTACTCTACTGTACTCTACTGTACTGTACTCTACTCTGCTCTACTGTACTGTACTTTATTGTACAGTACTGTACTCTATTCTACTCTATTCATATTTATCAACAGGAATCCCAATTAGGGTCGGCCAAGTGAATCGGCAAAATGGAACGTTGCTTTAAATGTTGCCGCAGCAAGGAACTGTGGGACGGAATTATTACCTGTCCTTCGACGTGTCCATGGAGCCCATGTTGAAGGAGATAAGAACAGATGCATTGAAGCACCTTTCCTAGCATTTACAGAATTCAAACAGCTCTTATCATGGCAGCCATGTGAGGTATTCTGGGTCACATCAGTGAGGAACCTTCCTCAGCAAAAAAAAGACCATTCGACCAAAGCCTAAGTATATGGGTCTTCATCATTCTACATCAAAGGCAGGCAGTGTCACACCCAGTACAGCGGTCCAGTCACTCTCAGCACAGCGGTCCATTCACTCTCAGTACAGTCACTCTCAGTACAGCGGTCCAGTCACTCTCAGTACCGCGGTCCAGTCACTCTCAGTACCGCGGTCCAGTCACTCTCGGTCCAGTCACTCTCAGTACCGCGGTCCAGTCACTCTCAGTACAGCGGTCCAGTCACTCTCAGTACAGCGGTCCAGTCACTCTCAGTACTGCGGTCCAGTCACTCTCAGTACCGCGGTCCAGTCACTCTCGGTCCAGTCACTCTCAGTACCGCGGTCCAGTCACTCTCAGTACAGCGGTCCAGTCACTCTCAGTACAGCGGTCCAGTCACTCTCAGTACAGCGGTCCAGTCACTCTCAGTACTGCGGTCCAGTCACTCTCAGTACCGCGGTCCAGTCACTCTCAGTCCAGTCACTCTCAGTACAGCGGTCCAGTCACTCTCGGTACAGCGGTCCAGTCACTCTCAGTACTGCGGTCCAGTCACTCTCAGTACAGCGGTCCAGTCACTCTCAGCACCGCGGTCCAGTCACTCTCAGTCCAGTCACTCTCAGTACAGCGGTCCAGTCACTCTCAGTACAGCGGTCCAGTCACTCTCGGTACAGCGGTCCAGTCACTCTCAGTACCGCGGTCCAGTCACTCTCAGTACAGCGGTCCAGTCACTCTCAGTACCGCGGTCCAGTCACTCTCAGCACAGCGGTCCAGTCACTCTCGGTCCAGTCACTCTCAGTACAGCGGTCCAGCCACTCTCAGTACAGCGGTCCAGTCACTCTCGGTCCAGTCACTCTCAGTACAGCGGTCCAGTCACTCTCGGTACCGCGGTCCAGTCACTCTCGGTCCAGTCACTCTCGGTACAGCGGTCCAGTCACTCTCAGTACTGCGGTCCAGTCACTCTCAGCACAGCGGTCCATTCACTCTCAGTACAGTCACTCTCAGTACAGCGGTCCAGTCACTCTCAGTACCGCGGTCCAGTCACTCTCAGTACCGCGGTCCAGTCACTCTCAGTACCGCGGTCCAGTCACTCTCGGTCCAGTCACTCTCAGTACCGCGGTCCAGTCACTCTCAGTACCGCGGTCCAGTCACTCTCGGTCCAGTCACTCTCAGTACTGCGGTCCAGTCACTCTCAGTACCGCGGTCCAGTCACTCTCAGTCCAGTCACTCTCAGTACAGCGGTCCATTCACTCTCGGTACCGCGGTCCAGTCACTCTCAGTACAGCGGTCCAGTCACTCTCAGTACAGCGGTCCAGTCACTCTCGGTACAGCGGTCCAGTCACTCTCAGTACTGCGGTCCAGTCACTCTCAGTACAGCGGTCCAGTCACTCTCAGCACCGCGGTCCAGTCACTCTCAGTCCAGTCACTCTCAGTACAGCGGTCCAGTCACTCTCAGTACAGCGGTCCAGTCACTCTCGGTACAGCGGTCCAGTCACTCTCAGTACCGCGGTCCAGTCACTCTCAGTACAGCGGTCCAGTCACTCTCAGTACCGCGGTCCAGTCACTCTCAGTACTGCGGTCCAGTCACTCTCAGTACAGCGGTCCAGCCACTCTCAGTACAGCGGTCCAGTCACTCTCGGTCCAGTCACTCTCAGTACAGCGGTCCAGTCACTCTCGGTACCGCGGTCCAGTCACTCTCGGTCCAGTCACTCTCGGTACAGCGGTCCAGTCACTCTCAGTAC
>JAXIVH010000036.1:2888420-2920920 GCA_036785325.1 Urophycis tenuis | reverse complement strand
AAACGCCTGTATATATCGGTATACCATATCGGTTGATATCGGAATCGGAAATTAAGAATTTGGACAATATCGGCTATCGGATATCGGCAAAAAGTCAATATCGGACATCCCTATTAGTAATGTATCATTGAAGAAGCTCATGAAGGCTCTGCTACTGAGAGCCATAGGAACACATGGCTCAATAGAGCTGTGACTCTCTGTCAGCCTGGCCACAGTGCTGAAGAGAAACCTGTTCTTATTTTCCTCTATTAATGATGAGTAATAGGCTGCTCTGGCCCCTCCTATATGTCTTAAGACCGTCTAGTCAGACTAAACAAGCTTCTTTCAGTTTGGCGGCATGCCATTTCCTTTCAAATATTTGTGATGTTTGCTTTAATTCACGTGTTTGGGAGGTATGGAGCCAGCCTCCTGCCAGCCTCCTCCTCACGAGTCGAGTGTCTTAGTGAGCCTGCAGTATCATCAACAAGATGACACATTTGTGCGGGATTAAAGTTAGCAAGGTCGTCGTAGTTGTATTTCGACATGGCATTGAGTTCAGTGCTGATGGAATTGCGTCCTTAAATGTAGCTATAGTGCTATCAGAAAGACACCTAGTATGGGAATCTTTAACTAATGGGGTGTAGCCCAGCGGTGTTCATTCAAAAGTTACCCAGTAATGGTCTGATGAAAGAGGATTCTGTGGAAAGATTATGAACTGTTCAATTTAAATGCAATGTGTGGTTAAAACACTCAGTGGGTTTATTTATACGCTGACAGAAGCCAATGGAGTCTAACATTGAGATGAACGCAGTAGCAAGGCTGACATTATCAACCTCCACATGAATATCAAAATCACCTACAACGATTATTTTATCTGTTTTAAGGACTAAATTTGATAAAGTTCTGAGAATGCAGATAAACACTGACCGGGCCCAGGGGTGCGGTGCACTACTGAGAATTGTCTGTGGTGAGTTCCAGGTTGGGTGTGAAGAGACTAAGAGCAAGACTAAACAAGCTTCGATTCGATTTCGATTTGATTGACAGGCTGGAGTGGTAGATGGCTGTGACTCCTCCCCCCCCGGTCACTGCCCTGAGGAGCGTGTGTGACTCAGGGGAGGGGACTCATTCAGGCTGCAGCATCTGGGCTCCGACAACCTTTAGAGGAGGTTCACCAGAGACGCTGCCCTGAGTCTGCTCACAACACATCTTCAGCCCCCCAGCGGCCTACTCCTCTGTCCCCTTCCAGGCCATGTTGACTGGAGCCACAGCGGCCTGGTCTTTGTCACCGGACTCCCAACATCTCAGGGTAATACTGTGATGCCCACCATTGTACACATCATTTCCACGGCTGTACATTTTGTACTCCCCACAGCCTCTGAAACCGTTCACTTCCTGGTCCTCAACGTGATCTGACTCATAGAATAGGATGGGATTCCCACCAAAGTTGAGTCTGACCGCATTAGTAAGCATTAGTAAGCACTTGCCTAAAGCATTACATCTGAAACATGCTGTTCTGGGCATGGTTTTTCCTTTCATACGTGTTGTGTGATCAATATATATATGTAATATGTGGTATATATGGAGATATTGAGAATGGCATTATAGATGAACTACATTCATACATCTGTGTTTCTGTTTTTGCTATTTTGTGCCGTTTGTACTTCCTCAAAGTCTGAAACAAAATACTGTAGACTCCCAGCTGCACCCTCTCTATAATGTGAGAGGTCACGTATTGGCTCTGTAGCCAGAAGGGTAAATAGACGTCACCCATTCAATTGGCATAAAGGAAAAGGAAATCTATCTGAAATCACTTGAGACTGCAATGGAATTCATTATTCTCTGACGCTCAACGCTTGAAACTCTTAGTAACACAATAAGATGCAATTACAGATTTGCGTTGTCCGTCACTTTAATCCTTATTGTTAGTCGTTATTTGCAGGAGGTAAAGGACACAATGGGAGTCAGGTACAGGGTGCAGTGTTTGCCACTTTAGTTGAGGAGTTAGTGGAGCGGCTCTGCCCAGGTGTCAAGAGGCTGGACGAGGTACAGGAAGAAGAAGAAAGAAGAAGAAGATCCCGTGAGGGAAATTTGGTCTTCTGCATTTAACCCAATCGTGAATTAGTGACACACTCAGAACACAGTGATGGTGAAGCACACAGTGAGGTGAAGCACACACTTCAACCCGATGCAGTGAGCTGCCTGCAACAGCGGCGCTCGGGGAGCAGTGAGGGGTTAGGTGCCTTGCTCAAGGGCACTTCAGCTGTGCGCACTGGTCGGGGTTCGAACCGGCCACCCTCCGGTTACAAATCCGAAGCCCTAACCAGTAGGCTGCGGCTGCCCAGGAGAGGCTCTCCTTCACCTGGATGGAGCTGCTGGGGCAGTCAAGGTGGGTACATGGTAAGGAACAGTACTGAGCCTCTTTGCAGCCGGGGCACTTCTCGTCTCAAGTGTCAATTGTGAGCGAGACTTCTCCACGATGCATGGGGACGCTTTCCTGTGCATGGCACTCACCTGACATGCACAGTTCAAACACCGCAATATCCTTCTCTCTCATGTACTGGACAAAACAATCAGAGAAGTAAATGCATCTTTTTCTCATGACTGCTATACAGCTTCATTTTTTCGCTTACTTCGGACCTTCATAGCTGGCTGCAAAGGGAGCACCAGGAAGTCATGATAAGAATCTCAACAAATGGGAGTTTCTGCAACGGGAAACCTTTCTTCTTCCAATCCATGGAAGATCCATGCCCAAATGCAGGCTGTGCCACCACATGTTTTCGGTGTCCTCTACATTTGTCAATAAAGTGCTTTTAAATTGGAAGGTTTTGTATATATTATGCAATTTCCCTCAGGGATCATTAAAGTATGTCTGTCTGTCTATATGTGGGCCTTGCTTGATTTCATCAATTTAATCTAGCACGTACTGAAGATTTTTTGTCAGAGAAACTTTTATCACACAAACACTAAATCAAACACTAAATTAAATATATATATATATATATATATATATATATATATATATATATATATATATTTATATATATAATACATATAATCAAGTGATAAATGTGCACCAGATAATCGTGTTTGCTAGCCTCGTTCTTCCAGTCTGTTGCAAGGTCTGTTCAGTTCCTTTTGCAAGAGAAAATACCTGATTTCTTGTAATAGTACATACTTGTACAAGGAAATAGGCTAATCATTTCCTGAAAGGGGTGGCTCTCGCTAGGCTAGTTTGCTACAGAGAGAAACAGATTGTGAACTTGTGAGATCAGGATGACACAACCTTGTGCATGGATTGTGAATCTGAGGGTATGCTGTGCAAATCAGTCATCACACAGAAAGGGTAAAGGGGGCATTTAGCAGACGCTTTTGTCCAAAGCGACTTACAATCAGTACATTTGTGGGGTTCGACATGTGGACAGTTGGAGGAGGGGATCAAGGGGATCGAACCGCCGACCCTACGGTTAGTGGACGACCCGCTCTGTCCACCCGCTCTACCCACTGAGCTACTGCCACCCACATTGCCACCAGAGGGGCGTCGTAAATACAGGTTGAGACACAAAACTCTGAGTAGAGATTCAGCTCTGCCACTTCTTCTGTTCACTGCGTCCCAGCGTCGTACAGCCACAGCAGTGAATTACTGCTCCTGCTCAGAACATTCTGGTAATAAAGCTTACCAAAAAACTGCACTTTGGCCTGAAAGTTGGAGCTGGTTCAGATAACGGCCTCAGGACTGGAAGAAGCAGGGACACAACCACCCTTTCCATTGTGATGGACTTTGTGGTACACTCCAAGCCTCCTCGGTCTACTCTACCTGGTGTGGCTCCAACTTCACAGCAGAGCCCGTGGCTTCTACCTCTAGCTCTCTGCCTGGTAGGCAGTGGCTGGTTCTGGGGTCTTTGCCAACCGATTCTCATTGCCTCTTCACTGATGCAGCACAACTTCCGGGGAGGCCTGCAGCTGAGGCATGTTCATGACTCTGAGGGCTGGGGGGGGTGAGAGTGAACATCAATGCCATAGATGTTCACTCTCACTGTCTGCTCTTGAAGGGGGCGCACAGCCAGGTGGTGTTGGCGTGATCTCACAGCCAACTTCTCACTGTCATGCGGAAGTATGCCAGCGTTTCACTGCCACAAATCATAAGCCAAAGGGACTCGGTGCACACAAGTCATTATTGCAGGCACTGTAACTGCACTTGCACCCAGCGTCTCTCCGTTTATCACCAGAGCAACAATAAAGAAAAAGATGTTCACTGTGCACGCAGGTAAAGAGAAGCAGCTGATGCCCCCGAGTGCATTCTGCATGCCCGTCTGCACCAATGCTCTGTTTGCTCTCGTGCTCGCTGTGTTCTCCTGCTCACTCTGTTACTTTTTCTGCTCATGCAGTGGTTATTTTTTTGGGACCAAGTGGGCGGAGCCAAGCCAAGACTGATTTCAAAGAAATAGCCATGGAACCTCCTCATGCAGGGAGCGCTTACATTTATCTGTTACTACTACTCATACTACTACTACTAATACTACTAATACTAATACTACTACTACTACTAATACTAATACAACAACTACTACTACTACTACTACTACTAATACTAATACTAATACTTCAACAATTACTACTACTACTACTACTACTACTGCTACTACTAATAATAATAATACTACTAATACTACTACTAATACTAATACTACTACCACTACTACCACTACCACCTCTACCACTACTACTACCACTACTACCACTACTACTACTACTACTACTACTACTACTACTACTACTACTACTACTACCACTACTACTACGACTACTACTACCACTACTACTACTAATACTACTACTATTATACTATTATATTCTCAAGTAATGCTAATCTTCAAGGCTGGCTATGGTTCACTCTGCCTGATGATAGAGCAACTGAAAGTACAAAGGTGTAACACTGGGCTTTATTGTTCTCCAAAGGTTGTTCTGAGACACCAGCTCTTGAGCAGACTCTTGGTGAAACGTGAGCTTGCTCCAAGAAATCAAGAGGTGCACTGCAAGAGGTGTTTGGACTTGTCTGGCAGCATGCCACCAATCACATTCAGGGATACAATGGCCATAGCTGGCTCCACCCACATGGTGCCACAAAGGGTGCACTCTGGATTGTACCTCATCCTTAGCTCAGCCTCAGGGGATATGGTGAAGGTTACGGCAGCCCTGTGAAGCATCTGCAGCTCCTGTCTGATTGGGAGGGCCAACTCTTCCAGCTTGCCTTCAAGGCATAACTTCTTTGCTGCTGCATGGAGAAGGATGGTCTGGCTGCCTGGAGGTGATGAATCTGACCCGAGTGAGGCCTCCTCACATCTGAGGTGCTCTGTGAGCATCTGGAACTTCAGGTGAGGGATGGCCATCTGGGCCCTCTGTATGTACGCCCTGAGGTGGATGGGGGCCCCTCTGTGTGTACGCTCTGAGGTGGATGGGGGGCCCCTCTGTATGTACGCTCTGAGGTGGATGGCCCTCTGTATGTACGCCCTGAGGTGGATAGGGGCCCCTCTGTATGTACGCTCTGAGGTGGATGGGGGGCCCTCTGTATGTACGCCCTGAGGTGGATGGGGGGCCCTCTGTATGTACGCCCTGAGGTGGATGGGGGCCCCTCTGTATGTACGCTCTGAGGTGGATGGGGGGCCCCTCTGTATGTACGCTCTGAGGTGGATGGGGGGCCCCTCTGTATGTACGCTCTGAGGTGGATGGGGGGCCCCTCTGTATGTACGCCCTGAGGTGGATGGCCCTCTGTATGTACGCTCTGAGGTGGATGGGGGGCCCTCTGTATGTACGCTCTGAGGTGGATGGGGGGCCCCTCTGTATGTACGCTCTGAGGTGGATGGGGGGCCCCTCTGTATGTACGCTCTGAGGTGGATGGGGGGCCCCTCTGTATGTACGCTCTGAGGTGGATGGGGGGCCCCTCTGTATGTACGCTCTGAGGTGGATGGGGGGCCCCTCTGTATGTACGCCCTGAGGTGGATGGCCCTCTGTATGTACGCTCTGAGGTGGATGGGGGGCCCTCTGTATGTACGCTCTGAGGTGGATGGGGGGCCCCTCTGTATGTACGCTCTGAGGTGGATGGGGGGCCCCTCTGTATGTACGCCCTGAGGTGGATGGCCCTCTGTATGTACGCTCTGAGGTGGATGGGGGGCCCCTCTGTATGTACGCCCTGAGGTGGATGGCCCTCTGTATGTACGCTCTGAGGTGGATGGGGGGCCCCTCTGTATGTACGCTCTGAGGTGGATGGGGGCCCCTCTGTACTTACGCTCTGAGGTGGATGGGGGGCCCCTCTGTATGTACGCCCTGAGGTGGATGGCCCTCTGTATGTACGCTCTGAGGTGGATGGGGGGCCCTCTGTATGTACGCTCTGAGGTGGATGGGGGGCCCCTCTGTATGTACGCTCTGAGGTGGATGGGGGGCCCCTCTGTATGTACGCCCTGAGGTGGATGGCCCTCTGTATGTACGCTCTGAGGTGGATGGGGGGCCCCTCTGTATGTACGCTCTGAGGTGGATGGGGGGCCCCTCTGTATGTATGCCCTGAGGTGGATGGGGGGTCCAGGTAGCAGGAACGCGAGGGAGATCCTCTTCTCTACTCCTACTTCCTACTTGTGTTCCTTCTGTGTACCCGCACCACGGCTCACGGGATGCGGAGGGTGGCCGTGACAGGGCTCTCTGGCCATGCTGGCCCGCACAGGGGTAGCTTGCTCAAGGAGGGGCAGAACAGTAGATTAGTCACCAGGCCAGGAGAGAGGAGGTGGGGCTCTCTGCAGGCAGCAGAATGCAGTGGGTCGGGCATCCCGTCCGGTGTTGGCTGGGATCTATATTGGCTTTGTGGTGCACTGGGTGGCAGGTGGGAACGTGGGGGTGGCTGTGTGGCAGCAGGTGGGTAGTTGAACAGAAAAAATAGACAATTTATTAGACCTTAATGCCCTGATTCATATGAAAGAGACCAGGCATCTCTATCTCATTCACATATTATTCTTGGCTCCCATTAATGGTGTTTTTTTTTTTTTAACTATTTGTATGACCTCTCAGGGAGGGATTCATCACTTCCAGAGGGGCTAACCTAGAGCCACCAGATTGCTAATCTGGTCCTTTAAACCAGATTTTTTTCTTTTGCAGAAAACAGAACCCATATCAGAACCCATATCTGTAGCTCATTCCTAAGTGTGCTGGACCCCTAGAGACCCCTAGACTCTGCTGTTCTGCCAATGTCAGGACTGCAGAGTCACTCCCCATCTTCCAGAAGAGAGTCAAGACCCACTTGTTCAGAGTTAACCTGAACCCTGCATAATCCTACCCTCATGCTCTTATTTGTTGTACGTCTTGGCACTTTAATCACTCTTTGTAATTTGGCACTTTGATCGATCTTTGTAACTTGGCACAGTCAGAGACGTTGTATACTAGCAATGGTTAACCTAGAAATTGAAATGCTTGAAACTTGTTCTGGTGACTTTCTTACTGTATTAGCAGCAATAAAATGTTTCACCTGCTTATGACAAATGTACTCTTTGAAAGTCACTTTGGCTAAAAGCGTCTGCTAAATGTAAATGTAAATGTAAATCACCCATCAAGTGGAATGTCCTCACTCATATGTAAATTGTCAATAGGAGTACAACAGGCCCCTCTTTATGTGTAGCACAACAAGGTGGGGCAGTGGCCACATGATTCAGCAGGCTAATGGTGACTACGGACACGGTGACACCAGGTTGGGGTATGTACGAGAACTAGAGGGCAGGGGGATTCCCAACAAAAATGTATCTCAGTATTCCACTTGTATAATATACGTGTTGTGTTTTAAATTACCCAACATTGATTTATTGGTAACTACACCTGTAGGTCATTGATTGTTTACTACGATGAACTCACTCTCATCACTCATCTTCTACCGCTTATCCGGGGTCGGGTCGCGGGGGCAACAGCTCGAGCAAGGAACCCCACACTTCCCTTTCCCAGGACACATCAGCCAGCTCTGACTGGGGGATCCCGAGGCGTTCCCAGGCAAGTGTGAAGATATAATCTCTCCACCTCGTCCTGGGTCTTCCCCGTGGTCTCCTCCCAGCTGGTTGTGCCCGGAACACCTCCATAGGGAGGCGCCCGGGGGGCATCCTTATCAGATGCCCGAACCACCTCAACTGGCTCCTTTCCACGCAAAGGAGCAGTGGCTCTACTCCGAGTCTCTCCCGGATGACTGAGCTCCTCACCCTATCTCTAAGGGAGACGCCCGCCACCCTCCTGAGAAAACCCATTTCGGCCGCTTGTACCCGCGATCTCGTTCTTTCGGTCATGACCCAACCTTCATGACCATAGGTGAGAGTAGGAACAAAGATAGACCGGAAGATCGAGAGCTTCGCCTTCTGGCTCAGCTCCCTCTTCGTCACAACGGTGCGGTAGAGCGAATGCAAAACCGCCCCCGCTGCTCCGATTCTCCGGCCCATCTCTTGCTCCATCCTCCCCTCACTCGTGAACAAGACCCCGAGGTACTTAAACTCCTTCACTTGGGGTAAGGACTCATTCCCTACCCGGAGTAGGCAATCCACCGGTTTCCTGCTGAGAGCCATGGCCTCAGATTTAGAGGTGCTGATCCTCATTCCAACCGCTTCACACTCGGCTGCAAACCGATCCAGTGAGTGCTGAAGGTCACAGGCCGATGATGCCATCAGGACCACATCATCTGCAAAAAGCAGCGATGAGATCCCTAGCCCACCGACCTGCAACCTCTCCTCCCCCCGACTACGCCTCGATATCCTGTCCATGAAAACCACAAACAGGATTGGTGATAAAGCGCAGCCCTGGCGGAGGCCAACCCCCACCGGAAACGAGTCCGACTTACTGCCGAGAACCCGGACACAACTCTCGCTT
Organism: Urophycis tenuis; assembly: GCA_036785325.1. Lineage (NCBI taxonomy): Eukaryota > Metazoa > Chordata > Actinopteri > Gadiformes > Phycidae > Urophycis > Urophycis tenuis. Next base: position 2,912,061 of record JAXIVH010000036.1, on the reverse strand, counting down.
TGGGTGTACAGAGATTGGATGGCCCTGAGAAGTGCCCGCCTCACTCCATACTCCCGTAGCACCTCCCACAATATCTCCCGGGGAACCTGGTCATACGCCTTCTCCAGATCTACAAAACACATGTAGACCGGATGGGCATACTCCCAGGCCCCCTCCAGCATTCTTGCAAGAGTGAAGAGCTGGTCCGTTGTTCCACGACCAGAACGGAATCCGCATTGTTCCTCCTCAATCTGAGGTTCGACTATCGGCCGAACCCTCCTTTCCAGCACCTTGGAGTAGACTTTACCAGGGAGGCTGAGAAGTGTGATGCCCCTGTAATTGGCACACACTCTCTGGTCCCCCTTTTTGAACAGGGGGACCACAACCCCCGTCTGCCACTCCCTCGGCACTGTTCCCGACCTCCACGCGATGTTGAAGAGCCGTGTCATCCACGACAGGCCCTCCACACCCAAAGCCTTCAACATTTCAGGACGGATCTCATCAACCCCCGGGGCTTTGCCACTGCGGAGTTGTTTGACTACCTCAGTGACTTCCACCAGGGAAATTGACGATGATCCCCCATCAGCTTCCAGCTCTGCCTCTACCCAAGAGGGCGCGTTAGTCGGGTTCAGGAGTTCCTCAAAATGCTCCTTCCACCGCCCGATTACCTCCTCAGTTGAGGTCAACAGCGTTCCATCCTTGCTGTAAACAGCTTGGATGGTTCCCCGTTTCCCCCTCCTGAGGTGTCGGACAGTACGCCAGAAGCACTTTGGCGCCGACTGAAAGTCCTTCTCCATAGCTTCTCCGAACTCCTCCCACACTCGCTGCTTTGCCTCTGCCACAGCAGAGGCCGCCGCCCTCCGGGCACTTCGGTACACTGCAACTGCCTCCGGAGTCCCCCGGGATAACATATCCCGGAAGGACTCCTTCTTCAGTCGGACGGCTTCCCTGACCACCGCTGTCCACCACGGTGTTCGAGGGTTACTGCCCCTTGATGCACCCAAGACCTTGAGGCCGCAGCCTCCCACTGCAGCTTCAGCAATGGAGGCTTTGAACATCGACCACTCAGGTTCAATGTCCCCAACCTCCACAGGGATGCCAGAAAAGCTCCGCCGGAGGTGTGAGTTGAAGGTCTCTCGGACAGGGGCCTCCTCCAGACGTTCCCAGTTCACCCGCACTACCCGTTTGGGCTTACCAGGTCTGTCCTGAGTCTTCCCCCACCCCCTGACCCAACTCACCACCAGATGGTGATCGGTTGACAGCTCCGCCCCTCTCTTCACCCGAGTGTCCTAAACATGCGGCCTCAGATCTGATGATACGATTACAAAATCGATCATCGACCTTTGACCTAAGGTACTCTGGTACCATGTACACTTATGAGCAACCTTATGTTCGAACATGGTGTTTGTTATGGACAATCCATGACTAGCACAGAAGTCCAATAACAGACGACCACTCGGGTTTAGATCCGGGAGGCCGTTCCTCCCAATCACGCCTCTCCAGATGTCTCCATCATTGCCCACGTGCGCGTTGAAGTCCCCCAGCAGCACTATGGAGTCCCCTACTGGAGCCCCCTGCAGGACTCCATTCAGGGTCTCCAAGAAGTTTTCCCCCCCATAACCCGTAGGCGTAGGGAGGCGACCCTCTCGTCCCCCGGGGTAAACTCCAACATAGCGGCGCTCAGCCAGGGGCTTGTGAGTATCCCCACACCCGCCCGGCGCCTCGCACCTTGGGCAACTCCAGAGAAGAATAGCGTCCAACCCCTATCCAGGAGTACGGTTCCAGAACCGAGACTGTGCGTAGAGGAGAGCCCCACCAGATCTAACTGGTAGCGCTCCGCCACCACCTCCGGCTCTTTCCCCCACAGAGAGGTGACGTTCCACGTCCCCAGAGCCAGCCTTTGCTGCCCAGGTCTGGTCCGTCGAGGTCCCTGACCTTCACTGCCACCCATCTGACAATGCACCCGACCCAAACGGTTCTTCCTGTGAGTGGTGGGCCCACAGAATAGAGAGGGGGGGGGGGGGGGGGGGGGGGGGGGTGCCACGTTGCTTTTTCGGGCTATGCCCGGCCGGGCTCCGTGGCAAACCCGGCCACCAGGCGCTCGCTGACGGGCCCCCCTTCTGGGCCTGGCTCCAGATGGGGGCCCCGGGCTTCCTCCGGGCAGGGTCTCTCCTCCTCTTAATTGTTCTTCCATTAGAGTCTTTTTTGAACCATTCTTTGTCTGGCCCTTCGCCTGAGACCAATTTGCTATGGGAGACCCTACCAGGAGCACAAGGCTCCCGACAACACAGCCCTCAGGTTCATAAGGACACCCAAACCCCTCCACCACGGTAATGGTTCTCGGAGGAGACTACGATGAACTATGATTATGAATTACTAGGCCGGGATTACATTGGGGTAGGGTTTTGTTTTTCCGATCCACGGATAATCCGATACCACTGAAATCCAACTCTTTTGAAATTAAACATAGAGATAATTATTGGAGATTTGTAGGCTGTTTAGTGTGCGCATCTCCACTGTCATATTTACAGCATATTTCATTAAGTTATGAAACGACACAAGAAGATTGTGTTGGAAATGTTTGAGGATTTCAGCCTGTAAGCCCCAAAAATACAAAAATTGTGATATCTTGTTTTTCTTTCTCCTTTGTCAATGATCAGTATAGTAGCCTACGTTTTTAGTTATTTGGAAATTACACAGGAATCATTTTCGATTGTGATTCTGGGGAAAGTGACCTTTTGTTGTTTTTCAAACAGAAAAGAAGTAGTGAGATCATGCTACTCATGAACCAGACATGAACCACAACCTAGCCACAAGATCCTCTGAACAACTACACCCTTTTATTTTCCGGAGAAGAACCACAGAATGAACTCTGATGAGCACCAGATACAGCCTCATTCTCTGGTTGACCACTAGTGGGCCTACAGGCCATCTTTGACAGCCATGTCTTCCCTGATCATACAATATCCTAACATCTTAATCTCTGCCCTTAATCTCTGCACCTAATATTTACTCTATTAACTGGGCACTGTCAACCTAGCTTATAAAGCCATAGAAAAGCAACATTGTAATAACACCTTTAAATTTCAATTAAGGTGAGATCAATGTCAGTGTGAGTAGCTGTGAGTAGTGTGAGGAGCTTACCAATTTCTACATATTTTGATGTTTGTGTGTGCTATAATTGCGATTAATGAAAACATTGCAATTGCAATGCATTCAAGATAAATGTAGTGTATAACGTAAACGTATTTCTGACAACTAGGGGGCAGCCGTTGCCCATTCGCCATAAGCGACGGTAAAACGAATTGCACAAGTCTTAACTGACAAACATAAACACACCCCTCAACTGCCTCTCTCTGTTGTTGCATTTCTTGCAAACAATCTTGATTGCAAGAATCGCCTCCTTATTCCTCCCAGAAACAGAAAATGTTTCTGGATGCACAGTGACAACACACTTGATCACATATACCACCAAGACAAATTCCTGGTAGGTGCAAACTAGGTAGTAAACATCTCTCTGAGTTCTGAGTTCTGATATATAGCCTACATGTAGGAATGCTGACTGTCCATTCAGCCTTAAGGTTTCTGTAGGATGACAACAGATGTCAATGTACTGTAAACACCTAAAACTAGATTAGACTGTTTTCCTCCATTACTTAATTGCTGGATAAAATTCACAAATACAGGTGTAAATGTACAACAAAACACATGAAAAAAACTAAAATGTGATCAAAATGAGCAATATATGTTGCACTTTTGGAATATGAAATAGTTATCTAATATTTTGTATTTGTTTTTTTATTGTCACTGTGGAGTATGTTGGCTGGTTTCAGCAGCCACACCTGTCCAGAGGCTTATTAGAAGACTATGCTCTTACTGTCACCATGGCGTTTCATGGAGATCAGCTGACTTCTCAAAACAAAAGTGGAAGTGTTCCCACGAGCACCATGCTAAATCCTCCAGTGTCAAGTCTTTATTTCACGTTGTAAGGGAAGTATGCTGTTCAATGTATAGGCTTCCTGCAATAGGCAGTAGGAATTGGGTCATTGTGCATGTTTTGAACGAACCCTAATGAAAGTCATGGAGCTCTTGCTGTGCTTACGTCGTGCATAACATTTGTTTGGCATGTGGAATCCCTATGGTTGAAGAAATTACATCTAGGGTTCAACTTGCCAATGGACTATCTGGTTTGAGTTTCATTCGTCTGCATGTGTGTGTGTGTGTGTGTGTGTGTGTGTGTGTGTGTGTGTTTGTGTGTGTGTGTGTGTGTGTGTGTGTGTGTGTGTGTCTGCGCATGTGTGTGTCTGCGCATGTGTGTGTCTGCGCATAATAGTGGAGTATAATTTCCTTCAAACCTTTAATAACAAAAAGCAGACGACTTCCTTTAAACATACAGCATAACCACTCTCAGTTCTGCTTTTCTCAAAAGAAAACGTCATTTATGAACACTGAGACTTACAGGAATGCACCCGCATGGCCAAGTCGGTTTGCACATACAAGGAATCTCTCTTGGTGGTTGGTGCATGACAGTTAACAATAAAGACAGTGCAAGAGAGCGATCTGATGTGATCTGAGGTGGAGATACACAGCTCAATACTCAATACTACGAAAAATATCAAATGAGTATACCACATAAACCTCTTCCAATTGGTTACATTTATTTCCACACCCTAGTTGAACCTGTTCTGACAACCCGTTCTGCGTAGATGAGAAAAGCCTCAACATATAGGATCACACACGCACACACACCCACACGCAATGTGGTTTACATGTGCATGGTGTGTATTCAGCCAGTGGTGTGTGATACTACTGGGCTGCGGCTAAATGTGGGTAAATCATGTGACTTCTAGCAACAGACTGTGTTGTCAAAGTGAAAGAAATGTAAGTGTTGCGCGTATGTGTTTATGTGGGGGTGGGTGGGTTGACAAGGAGGCCAAAAATAGTGTGTGTGTGTGTGTGTGTGGGTGTGTGTGTGTGTGCCTGTGCGTGTGTGTGTGTGTGCGTGTGCGTGAGTGATGGTGCTCTATAACACTCTGAGTTCTCAGTGGTAAGTGATTATATTTATAGTGGGAAACTGCCAATAAAGCAATGGAAGAAACGGAAAGTGAAGCTGATGGTGTGCTGGCTGTCTGGCCTGAGCTACACTGACTGGACTGGCAACGTGCAGCACCAGTTCAGGTACCATTGTTAACCAAACTCTACAATGAACTGGTTTCCAGCATCCTCATCCTGTGGCCTTGTCTGGAGGAGCCCAGTAAAGGCCACCCAGCTCAGTGTAGCATGAACACTGCTACGATTAGATGATATCCCATGTATTATATCAGTCTGTGAAAAACCCGTAGCAACAATAATAATAGTGGAGTTAAAGAATGAAGAAGTTTCTTGACTCACTGATTTTCATGACGTTCTGACATTCCGATATTGTTGATGACAATCCATATTGCTTATGAATTATTGAGAACAAATGTTGACATTTGCATTCCATGATGCAATTTCCCTCAGGGATCAATAAAGTATGTTTGTCTGTCTGTCTGTATAGGCAATTCATGGAAAGTAAATATGTAGTGAACACATAGTAAGTTCTTAGGAAGAAGATAGGTTACAAGGAAATCAAGTGGTTTTATCTGGCCGTTTGATTAGGGAACAAACGCTACACTTGTCATGGTGGATTTCCTTGTTTCCCTTTTCTGATTAAACAATAACCCATATGCCCTTTTTCAATAACCACTAAACAAAAATTCCAGGGAAGGAAAAGTCCTCCATAGCACCACTTCCACAAAAACTCAACTGTTGTACTGTGTTGCGTTGTCAGCGACACAAGCAGAAGCTTTATGTGTACGCTCACGGAGAGCAGCTGTGGATGGATGTCACTCATTGTGACTGGAGGAGGAAACGGACTTCTAATGAACTAGAAGAGAGGAGGTGGATGCTTATACAATTCATCACCTACCAGGAATGGGATGGAACACACTCATGCAATACCATCATCATGTCACACTGAACTCATCATATATCATCATACTATCATAGTATCTAAGTTCACTAGAACAAGGACTCTTGGTAAAACGTCATGCTGACACACACACACACACACACACACACACACACACACACACACACACACACATTCCCTGCCAGTGAAAAGAGCAGTATGCAAAACATTAGGCCTTGATACAATCATATTTTGATATATATAATAAATATACAATATATACAGATGGAATGCTTGGTGGTATGGTGCAGAACTGCCTGGAGTCTGGAGAAAACCACTGGTTGGGAATGTCATTGAGCTATCTTACTGGACAGGCGCAGACGTTGTTGTGACAAAGCAACGTTTTCTGCAGAACAACCAGAGAACAACCAACTCTCTCTCTCTCTCTCTCTCTCTCTCTCTCTCTCTCTCTCTCTCTCTCTCTCTCTCTCTCTCTCTCTCTCTCTACTAATAGGTGTCTCCCTATTCCACAGAAATGAAACAGAGTGAAGCTATTCTAAAGCCCTTGCTGAGTCCATTACTTTTGGAAAAACATCAATGAATAACATGCACTGACTAGCAAGATATGCACACTCACACACAGACACACACACACACACACACAAATGCACGCGAATACACACATGCTTTAGCCACGTACATGTGCACACACATATGAACACATGTTTATTGCACTCAGTTCTCCCTCTCTTCCACAGAAATGAAACTCAGGCGGCAGTATGTGCAGAGTGCTGCGCTCCATTTTCCAAGGCAGCATCTTCATCTGGTTTGCATAAAGAAAACAACGCCAAAGGGTTGAGAAGCTGGTCAATGCGTTTAATTATAGGATAGTTACAAAGGGTTGGGGCAGCACTCCTCAACTTTCATTCTTCTGTTTGGCTTCACATCATCTTTGACTCGGAAACGGCGCCTGACTTTCTGTTCACCTTTGGTGACCTAAGACTTTAGCTTTCTGCTAAATCTCAAATACATTGCAATTTCTAAAATGCTTTTCTAACTTTGCCTTTACTTTCTATCTATTTTTTTAAGCACTTTGAGTCTGCCTTTTGTATGAAAAGTGCTATATAAATAAAGTTGCCTTGCCTTGCCTTGCATAAGATGGATGGATAAATGGGTGGATGAACTGAATTAAAATGTATCACATTTTATCCAGTTGTGTAGATGCTATTATTGAATTTGGAAGATATGCTGAATCTTTACACCAGACACCTGATGCAAGCAATATACCACCTTAACAATGCTAAAAACGGATGTTAGATTAGACTAAATGAAGGGCTGGACAGAAAGATGTCCTGGAGGTGTCACGTCAACCCACTGCAGGTCCCATGTTGACCTTATCAGCCAAGAGCTTTTGCATAAAGAGAAACAGCAACTGCACAGTTTGTCCCTGGACGATATTCCAGAGACGATAATCTAGATTGTACATGGATGGATGGATGGATGGATGTTTCCAATTTTGAGAGAATGGCTGAAAAGAAGACAATAAATTACACAGCGAGATGGCAACGTTGAGCTGGACAGACATCAATTCATTCCAATTCAAAATCAGATATAGCAAAATGCGTCAATGGGTTTATTTTGGATAGTAAAGCATTTTAATTCGCGGAGCCAGAGGATATGCGCATTGGAGGCAGAGCACGTGTTACAACATGTGAAATACCTTCTTTCCTCACTAAATCTTTTTCGGGGGGAAAATGTTTATTCGTGTACTCACTTCACAAAAAAAGAAGCGAAACACGAACGTCGACACCAGCACTTTCGCTTTGTGCAGAATGTTGAGCTCTATTCTCGGTGACGTCAGATGACAATTCCCCTGAAGGGGGAGGGCTGAGTTTCGAGTTCCCAGAATCAGCCAGAGCGACAGTTATTATAAAAGCAGGGTCGCTGCAGCAGAGAGCAGATCTGGAGATCGTGCAGGGAACACACAGCCCCTCCACACGACCACCCGGGACAGACATGTGGACCTCGATCAGGACATTGGCAACCACTCCACACAATTTCATTCTCAAGTGGAACCCGACCCAATTTTAAACGGTAAGCGTCATCATATGGTGTAACGTGAATCAAAAGAGATACGAAGAGATGCGAGGTATTAAAAAAAAGGAGCCTACAGCCTAACTCTACATTATGTTGGATTGAATGCGTGTGGAATTGAAATTAAATTGTCCTTTAGTGTTGTCGTTTTTTTCTTCTGCTAACCTGTTGGTGTAGTTTTGAAGAGAAAGCAATAGGATATTGACGTTACACATCATATCACTCTGACAGCAGAGTGACAGGAACATCCCTGCTGGTATATAACATGTCACACATTCAGGTGAGCTGTACCTAGGGTTGCCAACTTTCTCAACCCCAAATGCAGGACACTTTGTTGCAGGTGTGCGCGCGTGCGCGTGAGTTTGACGCGTTTACAGCAAAGCTCCACTCTATAATAATATTATTTGGTTTACAGTAGGCCTAGTATTTGGTTTAAATATTATTTGGTTTAGTAGCCTACTGGCCATTGACAAGTTGACAAGGCCGATGAGGCTGTGATGGAATGCGGGACAGGAGCAGTCCCGTACGGGACAAATCAAAATCACCCGACATACGGGACGGTTGGCAAACTCCCATATGTCAACCTCATAGTGGGCAGAAATGGCAAAACTATTTTGTTTCTCTTGTTAATGGCCAACAGGTTATTCCTTTAGTTTATTTATTAACCACTGAAATAATGAGCAGAATCAGGGATCACCAAGAATCAGACATTTGATTAATATCTAAAGTCTAAAGGCTAATGAGCTCAAATCCAGATTGTTCGGCTTCCAGACCGCAGGTGGCAGCACGTTGACATGTCTGTTAGCTTCAGGGCCAACATCCTTCACTCTTGTACACATCGATTACTAAACAGAGACTTTACTTGTTGTGGAGAAGCTCTTGCATTCAAACCCGGTTCGGCTAAACTCCGCTCGTTTCTGCGCCGACTTCACCTAGCTGCCGCTCGCTCACCTGCACCAACGCTAGGCACGCCCCCAGTCCGTGTTTGTTAAAGGGGCCGCGCTTCTTGTAACAGGAGCTTTCGATATTTTCACCCAGTCATGTTGCTGGAGGCGACGTTCTGTAAGCTTGTAAGTGGCGAACACAAACTCGGCCAGCAGTAGTAAACTTTAAAAAGAAAAATGTATGTCAATGTTTCAAAGTATGTCTGTCTGTCTGTCTGTCAATCAAACACTGTGTAGACTGGCCAATGTATGTCAAAATCCTGTTCTGAAAGTTTAACCACCTTGCGCTAATGAGACACTAATGCTTTACTCCATGCTGTTTTATTTCAGGATGTCATTTAGGTGGTTAGAGATGGGAGAGAGTTTTGAACGCCTCTCCACCATAGGATGGTAGCTTTCAGCAGAGTGGAAGGCCATGACGGGTCCTGCTCATCCTCCTCCTCTTCAGCCTCCTCCTCATCATCCACCTCGCTATCACTTCCCACGGACGGACCCCACCTCTGCTCTCAGGTGGAGCCTGTCCAGCCGCACCATGACAGTCCCCCGGGGGCTCCGCGGGACCCAGGACCTCCGCCCGGGTTCACCCACTTCCCGCCCTTCTCCTCCCAGAAGGACTTCCACATCATCACCAACACGGCCCTGCTGCTGGAGCGCAGCGGCTTCTACTGGGGCGCGCTGGGCGTGGCCGAGGCCCACGGCCTGCTGCGCCACGCCCCGCTGGGCAGCTACCTGGTCCGGGACAGCCGGCAGAAGGACGTGTTCTTCACGCTGTCCTACCGCTCGGAGGCCGGCGCGGTCAGCGTGCGCATCGTGTACCGCCAGCAGCGCTTCGGCCTGGCGGGCAGCGAGCGCAGCTTCGCCGGGCTGTTTGAGCTGCTGCAGCACTACGTGGCCTCGCCGCGGAAGGGCCTGGGCGCGCCCTACAGGAAGCGCATGGCCACGCTGCAGGAGCTGTGCAGGAAGCGCATCGCCGAGCAGTGCGGCGGACGCAGTGGCGTCCTGCAGCTGCCCGTGTCCGGCGTCCTGCGAGACTTTCTGTCAGAGTTCCCTTACAGCCTGTGAGGAGCATGGAGGAGGAGGAGGTGGAGGAGGAGGAGGTGGAGGAGGAGGAGGAGGAGCAGGAGGAGGAGGAGGAGCAGGAGGAGGATGGGAAGGTGGCGGGGAGGTTGTCTGCTTCCGATCCCCACCTGAGCTGGACATTGTGTCTCCGAGGAGCAGACGACTCTGTGTGGGTCAAAGGACAAAGGGCTCATGGGATGCATGACCAGTGTTGAAGTCGCACCGAATGAGATGTTGCGTACGGTATCACGGTGGACTGTGGAGCAAGAACCACTGACACTGACGTGTCGGACAGCGTCGCTGTGTGATGGATGCATGTGCTGTTCTTCAGGAGACCACACTGCACTAAGTGGAAGGGCCTGAGACACGTGGGAGAATGCTGCATTTGGAGACCACTACAATGACAGGTGAACCGGGACGGTTGAAACAGTGGTCACTGCAGTGACTGCTGGTCCATTTCCCGCCACGGGTTCCATTTCTGGCTCTTTGTGGTCATTGCTGAGCCTGAGATATTTGCCGTGGGTGTTTGTGGAACCTCAAAGGGCCCCATGGAGTTGCACAGACCTGACACACTGGGAGATGGACTGGTTGTGGTGTGTGAATTTACAATGTGTTTTGTTTGGATGTTGCCGACATACTTGAACAGTGGACAGAAATGTTTACCCGCTAACTTACCGAAACTTGGGCAGCTTAAAGCATCACTCGATGCCTTTTAAAAAAAACAAAAGAAATGACAGATTTGTTAGAGATGACGACTGTAACAAATTAATTTACTTATTGATTGCACATATATTGTATAAAACGACGAGGTGTGATTTACCAGAGTTTAGCACATTTTCTGCCCTTAGTCACTAGAACGGCTAAATAAAAGTACAAATGTATTATTGAGAAGTGTACAAGTGTAGGAGGAAGAAAAACAAACCTTTTGTTGTGTCATTAGGTTAAAATGTTTTTATGAAACACTTTGTGAGGTCCATAGTGTTGGACCCAAGGCCAGACCCCCAGGGCAGTCCAATGGCCTGCAGCTCACTGCAGAAGTGGAAGTAGCGCCTCGATGGCTTTATGAATGTTCTTTTTTCATAGCGAATATGAACTAATGTTTCAGTTACGGTGTTCAGCAGTACTGTATATTACTTTGAATGTAGTGTTCATTGCCTATTTATTCACATCCATTTCTAACGAATGAATCTTGAAAAAAAGTGTATAATTCAGATATTTTTGTATCAGTTATATATTTCAAACTCAATAAAATGTTATGTATTTAGAAAAACAACATATTTCTTGTTTGTGTTTAAAAAATTGTGTTCTGTTGCTCAGTATTAGCAGAGAGAGAGAGAGAGAGAGAGAGAGAGAGAGAGAGAGAGAGAGAGATTAACGTCCAGTAGGGGGTAATCATTGCAGCTCACCTCCTGTGCTGCTGCTGTATAAATGCAATTCATTATTATTAGTATTAATTAAGTATTAATTATTAATTAAGTATTAATCACATTATTAGTATTAATCACAATGGCCACATTTTGCACCTGAACATTCCATGTCCATTGGTCATCAATGTGAATGTCCAGGTCTCTACATGAGCTGTGATGCTCTCATTGTCACTACCAGTAAGGGATCCCCAGTGGATGTCAAATACCATGTCCACCGTTTTCCTTTTGTTGAGGAAGACAAACGGTCAAATGTCAATGAATAAGACCTTGCATCATGGCTTTGTGCATGTTGACACCACACCCAGGAGAGTGTAGGTGAACCAGACTGGTGAGCTATCACTTTTGTAATGCTTAGTCTCACATTATATTGTACTCGCTGCTGGACACACACACACACACACACACACACACACACACACACACACACACACACACACACACACACACACACACACACACACACACACACACACACACACACACACACACACACACACACACACACACACACACACACACACACACACACACACACACACACACTTATCTAGAAAGGAGAACTGACACGTTTGAAGTGAGCAGAAGACAGAAGAAAGAGGCATTCCTGTTCTGTTTCTGTTATGTTTGTTAATGGATGACACAGAGTTAAAAATGTGAATGTTGCCGGGTTCATTTTCTCTAGAATCACACACCGACAGGAAATAGTACAGATGATGCACCATGGTGATTACTTGCTGTTGTAGATATTCGTCAACATTTCCTGTTACAGAATTGTTATATCAGAAAGGAAAATCAACGTGTGTGTGACACAACTGAGTCCTTTTTCTTTAGGTCGGAGATAACAGAATTGCAATACCAATATGCATCAGATATAGCCTACTTCACGCAGTCCGGTAATAACCCATAGATTCACCCAAAGATGTTTAACCACGGTTTTCCAGCTTATTTCATAGTCATGATTATTCGTTATCCTTTACTGGTCATATTCTTGGTTTATGCTGTGTCTCTGCTTGACGTAGCGGGGAGGACACAGGAGGGTCACCACGACCCTGCCGCGGTGCGGTGTGTGAAGACACACAAACACACACCCCTCCGTCTCTTTACAGTCAGCCTCACCTCAACCGCGACGCCTATCACTTCACGTTGTTGTAACTGCGGTTTCCATGAAGAGAAAAGTCACTTGAAAGTAGTTCAGGTGTCTCTAGTACCGGGAAACAGCCACACACACACACACACACACACACACACACACACACACACACACACACACACACACACACACACGTGCGCCCACATTCACATGCGCACGCGTGCACACACAGACAGACACACACACACACACACGTGCACGCGCACGTGCACACACAGACACACACACACACTCAAGAGATCACACATATGCACGCATTTCCCTGAAGCGACTAACCGAGATGGAGGCAGCAGACAAGGGGACAGTGTGCTTGTTTATAGACCACAAGAACACAGAACGAAACTACCAACCCAGTCGCCAGAAGAAAACCACAGATACATTGAATCTCTGAAGTTTCTAGATTCAACGCAGACCGTTTCACCTGCTCGCAGCAGTTTCGGCGTTTTGAGGTAATAGAATAGAGTAGGCTATTTTCTGATTATGAAATAACCTAAATTATATATAGTATTACACACAACCCCAGTCCTGGGCATGCCTGGTCCTCAGAGGGAATACTTCTGTTGTGGAGGTCAGTGAATGACAAGGCAAGCTGCATATTAAAGGGAATAAGAAATAGAGAACCAAGAACCAGATTGATAGTCATTTTGTTTATGAGTGTTTTGAGTGTGTGGGATGGAAGAGTCTACTATGATCTGAAATGAGGCTATGTTTTTCAAAGTAGGATATTGTATTAACACTTTTGGATGAACACTTTGGATGAAACTCCTCCCATCATAGAGGGCATGTTAGGGTATCTAGAATGACTTATGACTAATGACTAATGACTTAGTAAGAACAGAATGTCTTATTATCAATTTGGGACAAAGCATCATCAAATGTTCCATTGAACCATTGGAAATAAAAGGCATTGCTAAAAATAAATCAAAATTGGTTGACAAGAAAGAGGAACTTTGGTTCTGAGACCATCAACCAGGGTGCACCTTGGGATGGCTTGGAGACTCTTGGCGATGAGGCGGGCGGGTAAACCTAAACTCAACCCTAACCCCAGCACCCCCAGGTCCCAGTGGGGTCCTGGACTCAGGTTGTCAGGTCTCAGGGAGCTAGGAACGTCCCGGCGCCAAACGCTCTTTCATACAACATTCTGATGAACTTGCTCTGCCGGGCCACACATCTGAGAGGCTCTGTCAAAAAACTGCCCAATTTTGACATCTCTCCCCACCTCAAGATGGCAGGCCCAATGTCGTGAGCTGCACTGTAGAACGTGACTAAATAAGTGGTTTCCAGGAAACATGTGGCTATAGGCGGAAAACATAGCTGGTATGTGGACACGTTTTTCAAGTTTGGGGTCAACACGTCAAAAGGACGGTGTCAGGTTTTTTGTGTGATGGGATAGAGGTCTGATTGTGAGATATGTGTTTTGGATGGGTAGGGTGTAGGGCTTGGCAATATCTCGGCTGGGGGGGAACACACACACTGTAGGGGGAACACTCACACACACACACACACACACACACACACACACACACACACACACACACACAAATCTTTCAATTACTCTAGCTAGAGAGAAATAGGTTTTATTTTGCTGACTAATGCTGACACATTATTATTATTATGGTGGTTAAAGACTAGCTACTCACACACTCAATAGTATGGTTGATAATATACTATTCATCTCTATTACTTGGAAATATCCAGCGTGCCATTATCATTGCACTCACCAACAGAAAGAGTCAATACACATGGAGGATGTCTGCATGAGGGCCCTGTTCTGTCTGGCGTTGGCAATGTATGACAATGACAATGAGCATGTTATTAATGAATAAATTGGGCCAAATAAAGGTGCCTTGTTGAAATCAGCTTGGTGTTAGCTTTGATGAATAGGTCGTTGGCTGCATCTGTCTGGGCTACCACATCTCTGTGTGATGTAACTAGCAAAGAACTAAACAAAATGATGCAATAATTCAAACAAAACCGCGCTAATTGTGTTTTGACTTGAACCCTGCATAACATCCATCTTCTTAAAAAACAAACAAATAAAAAACCTACCCTCATGCTCTTATTTGTTGTACGTCTTTGCACTTTGCACAGAGATGTTGCATACTAGCAATGGTTAACCTAGCAATTGAAATGCTTGAAACTTGTTCTGATTACTTTCTTACTGTATTAACAGCAATGAAATGTTTCACCTTCTTATGACAAATGTACTCTTTGTAAGTCACTTTGGATAAAAGCGTCTGCTAAATGCTCTAATGTTAAATGTAAAATGAAAAGGCACCTTAGAATATGTTTTCCCCAGCCAGCAGAGATTAGCTTACACTTAAAACAATTGACCACAGATCAGCTGGCAGCAGGGAACGTTGGCAACATGCTCTCTGGCTAATGCTGGCTGAAATCATTTATCTCTGAATATGTATAACATACAGGAAATGCAGAAACACACACAGGACTGGGTTCAAACTGTGCTCGGTGTGACGCCTTTCCCAGGCATAGAGATCTTGAGAGGGTGCTGCAATTTTCCTCAGGGATCATTAAAGTATGTCTGTCTGTATGTCAGTGGAGCTGTTGGATGGCAGTTTAGCTGTGGATGAAGCATAAATCTGATCCATTATGCATGTTTAAGGCATATAGAGCTTGACTGCTTGAACTTTGAGCCCAAGTCGCCGAGCATGAGGAAAGGAGCAAGGATGCACATGGCCTGCTGTGCCTGAGACCTGCTGCTTGAGTCATAAGAAACGCTGACAGTCGATAGTCTGGACCAACCCTCAGACTTGTAAGCCAACATTGCTCTCTATGTGTCCATATGGTGGTGGGATCCGCTGGAGTAGGTAAACATGAGGGCCCGTCCCGGGCTCCGTACATCCTGCCCCCAACAGCAGCACTAGCATTTCACTGTCCTGAGTCCTGTTTGCCCTGCTGATTGACAGCTGGACAGGTTACATTCTCTCCCAGACGGCAGCTTTCTGTTTGTTCTTTGGACCCGGCCCGGGTCAGCTTCTCCCTCAGTCGAAGCTGTACCCGTCGTATTGTGCTCTACTTTCTGTGTACTGAATGACGGTTTAATGTTTCACCCACTGTGTGTCCTCCCAGTCTGGCGGTGACCTGAGCGTGACGTCATCAGTTTGTTTAGCAGCAAACTTGCTGGAACACTTGGCACACTGACTAAGCTCCTTGTGTATGGGACTAAAGGATGAAGGAAAACAACCGCAGGATCAGTGGGAAGTGTGTGGAATGGACCACAGCCAAGCCTCTGCGTGGGGCAGACGTAGAGGAACGTCAACACCGACAACAACACCAACCAGTAAGATCAGGGCAGAGAGAGAGGGACAGAGTGAGAGAGACAGAAGTAGAGGGACAGTGAGAGGGACAGAGTGAGAGAGACAGAGAGAGAGGGACAGTGTGAGAGAAAGTAGAGGGACAGTGAGAGGGACAGAGAGAGAGGGACAGAAGTAGAGGGACAGAGAGAGGGACAAAGAGAGGGGGACAGAAGTAGAGGGACAGAGTGAGAGGGACAGAAGTAGAGGGACAGAGAGAGGGACAGAGTGAGAGAGACAGAGTGAGAGGGACAGAGAGAGGGACAGAGTGAGAGAGACAGAAGTAGAGGGACAGTGAGAGGGACAGAGAGAGAAAGAGACAGAAGTGGAGGGACAATGAGAGAGGGACAGAGTGAGAGGGACAGAGAGAGAGACAGAAGTAGAGGGACAGTGAGAGAGGGAGAGAGTGAGAGGGACAGTGAGAGAGGGACAGAGTGAGAGGGACAGAGAGAGAGACAGAAGTAGAGGGACAGTGAGAGAGGGACAGAGTGAGAGGGACAGTGAGAGAGGGACAGAGTGAGAGGGAAAGCTGTACGTTGTCACAGGAAACCGCCCAAAAACTAAACAAAGACTCCTCTGAAGCACTGTTAAGTAGAATAATTTATTGCAATTCATTAATTATTTCTCTGTCAGTTCATTAATAATAATAATTACAGGTCTTAAAAGCCTTAAGCATTTTTACATAGCATACAAACATATGACTTACAGAAATTACAATCAAAGTATATATATATTTTTACATTACATATATATATATATATATATAATGTAAAAATAATATAATAATATAATCTATGAATACAGATATATATCTCTATATATAGAGATATATATCTACATATCCATCTATAGATATATATACTGTATATATCTATATAAAACATGAACAAAGGATGTGAGGAATGGGCTTTCCAGGAGACGTAACACATTACAAATTAAATTAAATAATAACAATAAGGTATTGTCCAGCAGCTCACTCGCCTGCAGTCACAACGCCAGCAACCACAACTCAATACTGGCATATATTTTGTGCTTTTCTGCAAAACGTATATTGATTACAGAACCAGTACAGAACCATCTGAGAACACCACCAGGAAAGGAACAGCCTTTTCCTACCCCCCCCTGGGCGCAGGGAAACGGGTCCGAATGAAACCAGGGCTGCAGCAGACATCTGGGCCATTAGATCTCCTGTTCTTCTCACAGGAGTGCAGGGGTGAAGCGCTCTTTGGGGCACGAGAAGAACAATCACTTGCGCTGCACTTACGGTGGACTCTTAAATGACAATTTGTTGTCTTGACGCCAACTTGGCTGTGATATTCATTTTGCAGGTCTCGTGTGCGACAGTAGGTTTACAATTAGGCCTTTTCTTTCCTATACATTCAGAGCTTGCAATGTAATTTGGTCTGTTTGAGGAATCCCACGCCAAGCAGCCTGCCCCTTTTGAGACGGCTGGAGGCCAACCATGATCCTCGTACCAGCTCTACTATAATCAGGAGCCTCCCTGGAGAGGTGAGCTGTCACCGCTGTGCCAGACAGCACCTCCACCGTGCTGAGGTCTGCGTGCTGCGCTGCGACATGAGCAGCAGGGTCCACGAGCAGCGCTGCGGGTTCATCAGATCAACACAGACTGAGAGATTACCCCCCCAAACAAAACAGCCAGGCGGGTTTCTCTTTCCTTTTGACAGTCTTGAGACGGTGCCAGGACCTGGTGGTGCGGTGCTGGTTTTTGTGGGCCAGGGGGCGGGGGGGGGGGGGGGGGGGTCTGAAGGCCGGCCGCGGTGGGAGCGCAGCGCGGGGACACATAGGGCCCGGTCCTGGTAGCTCTGGTCCTTCACATGGTCAGCTGACCACTCAGAACACAGTGCCGTCTCGTCTCCCTGCTCCACGCGGCGGTCGAATGGGCGGGACGACCGCGGGGGGGACTGTCAATCAAATGACTCCGCGGTTGGCAGAGTTCTGGGTGGCAGTAAGTGCTTGTGTATCTGAGTGGTCAAAACGTTGATGACTGCATATATAAGCCGTAACAGCGTTATGAGGAGGTGCCCCCCCCCCCCCCCCCCCCCCCCCCTGTCTGAAGCCCACCCACTGTGGGAATGGTTCTGTTAGCTGGCAGATCGCCACAAACATTGCTGGTTTTCACGTGCCCACGAAACTAAACAACTAAACACTGACAAACATCTGCACTCCAGCAGCCCCGAGAGCTGCTCAGTCTCACACACACACACACACCGCGCTCCGGCAAGTCAGTCTTTCTTCACATCCACCAGAAAAACCATTGACACAAAAATTGAAATGCATCCGAAAAGCCTCTTTTTTTTTAGACTGTTGTTCAAACTATCTGCCTAGGTCATCATGTCAAAAATATAGAGCGGCCCGCCTCTCAGCCACGGAGCTTCTTCAAGCGCGTCCCGCCGGGGCTCATGTTGCTGTGGGAGTGAAAGGGAAGGCCGTTGGTGGGTGGTGTACGTATCACGCCGAGGCAATACACCTGGGTGGAGCCATATTGTGTGTGTGTGTGTGTGTGTGTGTGTGTGTTTCAGTCCAGCTCTGGTGAGTGGAGTGTGTCCGTGGGCTGGCTCTCTGTCTCCTCCTCTGCCTGTTCCTCTCCCTCCTCCTCCTCCGTCGTCGTCGTCGTCTCCAGCAGGCAGTCGGCTAGGGTCGCCGGCCCCTGCTGCACTTCCTGGGAATCGGCCAATGGGATCGTGGGATCCGGGTCGCCGGGCGCCTCGCTCTCCGTCAGGGCAGATGAGCTCCTCCTGTTCACCTCTTGATCCTCGTGCTCCTCCTCTTCCTCCTCCTCCTCCTCCTCCTCCACCTCGGCGATGGAGGTGGCGGGCTGGCGGTGGGTGTGGAGGGGGCCGGGGTGCAGGAGGGTGGAGGCTGCGGGGGGCAGCAGGGTGAGGGACTCCACGCCCAGCGTGTCAGGGGCGCTGCCGTCCGTCAGCAGGGAGATGGTGGGCTGGGAGGCCGGGGTGAGGCTGGGGGCCAGGGCCCAGTGGTGCTGCTGGGGTGGTGGTGGGGAGGAGGAGGAGGAGGAGGAGGCCGCCGCCCCTCCCTCTGCCTCCCCCTCGCCGCCCGAGGAAGATGGGGGGGTGTGCTCCTGGAAGGTGCTGTCGTCTGCAAATGAGATAATCAAAATGACCCGTCTGCTGTCGGTGTCAAGACGTCCCCCTAGGCCCAGGACAGATGTCCCCCTAGACCCAGGACAGACGTCCCCCTAGACCCAGGACAGACGTCCCCCTAGACCCAGGACAGACATCCCCCTAGACCCAGGACAGACATCCCCCTAGACCCAGGACAGACGTCCCCCTAGACCCAGGACAGACGTCCCCCTAGACCCAGGACAGCAGAGTCCCAATCAGAGAGCTTGACTGCAAAGCACGATCTCACTCGCAAGTCATCTGTTTCCTGATATGTATGAACACAGTGAAGAAAGGATATAAAAAAAACACCAAAATACGAAAACAATATTGAATGAAATCAACATTAAAGGTGATAAGATAGTTAAGATAAAACAGCTCAATTGTTTGAGTGTTAGTTGTTATAAATGCCACAGCCATTCATGGGCTATTAGTGATGCCGTGTGATGACATCTGTTTCGAGTGGACTGGACCATTTAGATGTTAGGCCGCTCCTGGGTCATTTCTGACCCATCAGAACATCTGCTCTGTGATTGCTTAAGGGAATGCGTGTTGCCCGGCAGAGTGGGTCAGTTCTCGTCCATAGGATGACAATCGGCACTACTACAATGACGCTCACAACACTTGTGAAGCTCTGTACGGATGCGGGCTGACGAGTGTGAGGGAGTGTGAGTGCATCACCTGCAGGGCTCGGTGCTGAGGCAGTGCTGGCCGTGACCGAGTCACACCGCCCAGTGCTGCCACTGGAGGAGGGGGGTGACGGCGAGGACAGGGGCGAGCTGCTGTGCTGGGACACGCAGTGGGCCACTGCAAAGCCTTACACACACACACACACACACACACACACAGACACACGCGCACGCGCACACGCACACGCACACGCACACGCACACACAGACGCACGCACGCACGCACGCACGCACGCACGCACGCACGCACACACACACACACACACACACACACACACACACACACACACACACACACACACACACACACACACACACACACACACACACAGACAAACACACACACACAGACACACACACGCGCACACACACACACACACACACACAGACACACACACAGACACACACACGGGCACACGCACACACACACACACGGGCACACGCACACACACACACGGGCACGCACACACACACACACACACACAGAGTTGCAGCTGTAACGGTCGGTAATGGCAACACTTGAAGTTGCGCAACACGTCTTCCTCCCGGGTGCCTGACAATGTTCCCCACGCCACCAAACTGAACCACCACACTGCTGCTGCGTTTGAATGAAACATGAGTGCAGTGAGTGTGTTGTCTGGACGCGTGAGGGAAGATGTGCCGTGTGTTGTGACTGCAGGGTCCTGCAGTGGGGGGGCTGGCTGTGTGTGTCTCCTGACAGGGGCCTGGGTGGGTGTGTGTGTGTGTCTCCTGACGGGGGGGCTACCTGGGACTTTGTCCACCGAGGCGAAGACGGAGCGGCCGGCCGTGGGGTCGTTGGGCGCGCGGCGGGACTGCTGGTAGAAGCGGAAGGGCAGGCCGCCGGGGGAGGCGTGGCCTGTCTGGGCCACGCCCAGGACGTCTGTGGCGCCGGACTGAATGGGGAGCTCCAGCAGAGCTGCAGTGTGTGAGTGAGTGTGTGTGTGTGTGTGCAGTTGTTAGGCGGGTGTGTGTAAACAGAAAAAGAGTCAAAGGACACCCTTGCTTACGTGTTAAAACCTCCCACCTGGTTAGCAACCACATCCCTGTGAGGGAGCTACCTGATGTTGTGACATGTAAAGTTGACTGCAGGGCATTCTGGGAAAGGTTGTTCAGCGAGGGTCTACACGAGGGAACCCGTATCACAATAATAGGTTATTATTATTGTGATACTATATAATAACAATGCTAAGTGCTAAGCACTTAGCATCATAGCCCAGAGATGTTGTATTCTAGCAATGGTTAACCTAGCAATTGCAATGCTTGAAACTTGACTTGCTTACTGTGTTAACAGCAATTAAGTGTGTCACCTTCTTCTGACACTCACTTATAGTAAGTGGCTTTGGACAATGGCTTTGGTCTGCTGAATGCCCTGAATGTAAATGTGAAAGACATCCTCACCAGCGATCCTCTGCATCTTCATGCGGCGGGCCTGGATGCGGCCCTTGGCCAGCCGCTGCTTGGCGATGATGCAGCGGATGTGGTCGGCGAAGATGAAGTTGGCCTGCAGGATGGGCATGGGCTTGGCGTGCGGGTTGGAGCCCGGCTTGTGGATGACCACGCTGAGCGCACGGCTGTCGTCCTCCACGCCGGACACCTGCATGTCCTGTCAGAGGGAGGCGGGGCTGCGCTTAACGCCAAGCTCTGGACCCTGGGACCCCTTCTTTAAGTCCACTCAATTCAGTTGAAAAGAAACAGCCAGTCAACTAAAGTACTGGACTAACTTGGGTAAAAAAACAACTTATAAGCATAAGGTTGAGGGGATGACAAACACAGAAACGAGAAGGCAAAAGTCATAGGCTAAATGGTGTCAGCCTGATTCAAACTCCAGGGAGAAATGAGGCACAGCTTTCTGGTGGCTGTGAATCAGTCGGCAGTCTGTTCATTTCCACATGACCTTTAGGAGAGATCAAACCTCTGAAGGCCCTCTAAACCATGTAATGGTTGAAGTTATGCTAGGTTATGAAATGAATGCATGCATGTAACGGTTGATGTTATGCTAGGTTATGAAATTAATGCATGTAACGGTTGAGGTTATGCTAGGTTATGGAATGAATGCATGTAACAGTTGAGGTTATGCTAGGTTATGGAATGAATAGCAGGCAACACTCAATCCCGACCCCACCCACCCTAGGAATGGGAGGGAGGGAATGTTGTTTTAAGAGTGTCTGACATGGTGGGCGTGAGGATGAGGAGAGGTGAGAGGGAGATCGGATGTGTATAAACATGGGTGGCCTGGGTTTTTGAGAAAAAACTAAAAATAGTGTACAAAGGAAAGAGGAAGCTGTTGTTTAAAAATGGCACTATTAGAGTTACCTTTTGCATGTCAAGCCTCGACAAAAGCCCCGTGAAACAGGACGGAACACGCAACGCACGGCGGGAAGCACCGCTATGGCTGGGCGGAGAATGAGAAATGCCTGCCAGGGTGGAACCCGGGGCCTTCGGGTCGGCCGCTCCACAGCACCACTCAGTGACGTCGTTTGCTTTTGGGACGTTCTTTGTCCAGCGACACGTGTTGGCGTTATAAATGCAGTGCACCATCCCAACGTGAAAGTCACGCATTCCGCCCGCGTACCTGAAGCAGGCCGGCAAACTTGACCACGCCCCAGCCCAGCCGCTTGGTCTCCGGCTCCACCAGGCTCATCTGGTAGACGTCCACGGCCAGGAACCTCTGGGCCTGCCCTCCGTCTTTACTCACCACCATACAGGCGATCAGGTCACTGTTGTCTGTCGGGGAAACACATCCTTGTATTATTAAAAAAAAAAACTCATTTTAAAGATGGAGTATAAAATACAAATTAAATACAACTGGAGATGAGTAATCTATGAGACTTTTATCAACATGGTTTTGATTTGGATTTTTTTTTTTTTTACATCCGGTCTAACAACTAGGATATGTTTGACATGAGCATTCTTTCATTTACTGGATCCAGCAGTTGTTATGGCCATTGTGTGAGTGTAGGTCACACACACGCACACACAAACTATTCAATGTGAAACAACATTCACAGAAGCACACATCAAGGCAGTGGTTGGGCCAGGGTGTCATGTGCTTTCCACACATCATCATTTCCAAAACGCATAACATATATTAGTACCTAGTACTAGGTACTAATATTAGCATTAGTACCTAGTATTAGTACCTTGTACAATATATATTTCTTTCAAAATATAAAATCATTCTGAATTTGACCGCAACACGTTCCATAAATGTTGGCCCTTGGAGGTCAGCCTTTCGTTATGAAAACATCTGTTTAGGACGTTCCACAGGGAAGGGGAACGAGAGCCCACACGCCTGACAGTGTTACACAGAACCATGGGGGAAGTCTTCATCGGAGACTGTTGGAATCGGAGCAAGTGATTGGATGAAAGCCCAGCCATCCAGTATCACGCAGATCCTGGGATGCTATATAGGAAATCCACAGCAACAGACATCAACGGAACCCGTCCACAAACAATAAAGTAGAGTAGGCCTATTTGTGTCTCTCCCACACGTCTGGGCCAGATGAACACTGTGCAGCGCTGGCTTTGGCTCAGCCTCACCACAGCACCCACGGCAGTCTGGCACCTACCTGGGCCCTCAGAGAAGGTCGACACATGCCTTGTTGTTTTGCATGGCTGGCAAATGCATGTCACACAGTGCTGACAGCAGTTCACACATTGCGGTCAAGGATATGAACTTTATTCGACCACAGTTTCTTTTTTTGAGACGACGAATAAATTGCAGTACATGCTGCTCCGCCCCTGCCTTTCAAATGCACACGAATGAATCGAAAGTAGAGTAGATGTGTTTTAAAGAGGGGAGGAGGTTATTTATTATTATCAAGTAACGCCTCATGCTAGGGTCAATCTGGGACAGGAAACTAAAGACAGTAAAAACAATAGTGAAAGAGAA
>JAXIVH010000036.1:2865920-2875920 GCA_036785325.1 Urophycis tenuis | reverse complement strand
ATAGTGGAACTCTGAAATTCAGCACAAATGTCACAGGCTCACATGCTGTTATTCCCCTTCCAGAGCCTTCTACCATTGGAAATGCTGAATCGCACTGCCTCGGTCACTGCTTTGTCATTCAAAAAGTGAATCCTCAGAAAAAGGTTTGAGAAACCCCGCTGTAGAGACAAGAACCTGAATATTTAACAACATGGAACAAACTTTCCATCCACGTATGCTGGCTTGGCTCGGCTTGACTGGGCACGTCAGCCCAGCAGTTTTTATATCATTACAAAAGCTATTGTTGTAATGTAAGTCAATGTCTTTAACTGATGATGCCCTTGGCTTGAGTGAATGACACAACAACACACACTTATTGTATTTAGTTTCATAATAACAAGTCAAGGTCAAAGTCAAAGTGAACTTTCTTGTCAATCCTGCCATGAAATGGATCGAAATTGCGTTTCCCCATACTCCAAATGTGCAGTAGTAAGTGTAACATACAACATAACATAACATAATAGTGCAAATATACACCCAAACAGACAGTGGGCATTATACAGAATAGAATATATACAGAATAGAACATTCAAAATGTGATTCAATGCTGATATGATGCTGAGGTGCAACAATAAAATAAAAGGTGCAATATGGCAAAGCGCAAAAGTGCAGAATAGCAGCATGGAGATACATTTGTACAAGTATGAAACTGTGCATGTAAAAGGGAATAGCAGCAATGAAATATTTCACCTTCTTATGACAAAATGTATTCTTTGTAAGTCGCTTTGGATAAAAGCATCTGCTAAATGCCCTAAATGTAAATGTAAATGTAAATCTAAATGTAAATGCCGGGGTTGTCAAGTTTTATGGAATTTTCTTAGGTGACTTCAATGGTCTGATGGCCTGAGGGAAACAGCTTCTGCTGAGTCTGGTGGTCCTGCACCACATGCTGTGGTAGTCCTTGCTGGATGGTACGAGGCTGAACAGTGTGTGTGCTGGGTGGGCGGGGTCTTTGGTGATGTTGATGGCTCTCTTGAGGCAGCGGGACGGGTACAGGTCCTGGATGGATGCTAGGGCTGATCTGGTGATCTTTTCTGCTGTCCTCCTCACCACCCTTAGGGCCCCCTAGGGCCTTCTGGTCAGCAACACAGGGTGGCTGTCGTACCAGACTGAGAGGCTGCTGGTGAGGATGCTCTCAATGGCCCCCCTGGAAAAGGTGGCGAGGGCACCTTCTTATCCGGCGGAGGAAGTGGAGGCGTTGCTGTGCCTTCCTGACTGACTAGACTGATTGTACAATGTCTGTTTGTCTGTTTTTTAGACTGATTGTCTATTTGTTCATCTTGGTGTTTTTCACAGACTCCACAGCACAGTCATTGATGATGAGTGGGGTGTTTGACATGTGTTTCTTCCTGAAGTCCAGTTATTTTCTTGGTTTTAGTGATATTGAGTTGAAGGTTATTGATGTCACACCAGTTGATGAGTTGAAGAACCTCCTTTCTGTTTTTCATTTCCAGATGAGCCAGCCTTAGGTGGAGTGTGGTTGCTATTGCATCGTCAGTGGAGCGTTTGGGACGGTATGCAAACTGGAATGGGTCGAGCGTAGTGGGGAGACTGGATGTTATGTGGGCCTTGAGCAGCCTTCAAAGCACTTCATCATGATGGGAGTGAGTGTTATGGGCCGGTAGTCATTCAGTGTTGAGGCTGGGGATTTCTTGGGTAGCGGTATGATGGTGGTGGCTTTGAAGCATGCTGGTACAATGGCTTGGCTCAGAGAGGTGTTGTATATGTCTGTGAGGACATCTGTGAGTTGGTCAGCACAGTCTCTGAGCCCAAGGCCCGGTGTGTTGTCTGGGCCTGCAGCTTTCCTGGGGTTCATCTTGAAGAGGGTCCACTGCACGTCAGCTGGGTCCAGGTGAAGTGTTTTGCTGTCCGGGCAGGGAGGGGTTTTTGTTTGTGTGGTGGTGTTGTTTTCCTCCAACCGGCTAAAGAAGGTGTTAAGTGTGTTGAGGAAGTCTGTGTTGTCCTCACATGGTGGGGCTGTTTGGCCTGTAGTCGCTGCCTGACTGGATGCCTTTCCACAGGCGCCTGGGGTCCTTTGTGTCTGTGAACTGTGCTTAGATTTTCTGTCCATAGGCACGCTTAGCTGTTCTCGCGCTCCGCCAAGTTGGCCCTGGCAGATCTGAGGGCATCTTTGTCCCCGGACTTGAAGGCAGCATTTCCTGCTCTCAGGAGCTCATGTACTGCCCTGGTGAACCAGAGTTTGTTGTTGGCTCTTGTGGGGATGTTTTTGATGACGGTCACATCCTCCATGCACTTGGATATGTATCCAGTCCAGAGACTCGGTGTATTCTGTCAAGTTGACCTGCTGGTTGGTGGTGGCAGCCAACCTGAAACTAATCTCACTAGCTCTAGCTCTAGCTGTTTACACATTGGACGATGTTTCACACATATTTCCAATGTGTCAAACATCAAGTCCTGAATATTAGAAAAAAAACAAAATGAGTTGAATATCAGCAATATAATAATTTGAAATATTAATCAATGTCCAGTGATTAGAACATGTCCATTTAACTATGCACCATTTTGTTTTCAAAGCAAATATCATCTTCTAAAAATCACCGCGGTACGCTTCTATCTTCACCTATATTAACCTTTTTTATGCATGGCGATGCGTCTCAGACTAAGTTATTGTGTTTAGTGTTAGGTCATGGCAATGTGTCATCGACTAAGTTATTGTGTTTAGTTTAAGGTCATGGCGATGCGTCTCAGACTAAGTTATTGTGTTTAGTGTTAGGTCATGGTGATGCATCTCAGACTAAGTTATTGTGTTTAGTGTCAGGTCATGGTAATGCGTCTCAGACTAAGTTATTGTGTTTAGTTTAAGGTCATGGCGATGCGTCTCAGACTAACGCTAAGTCATTGTGTTTAGTGTTAGGTCATGGTGATGCGTCTCAGACTAAGTTATTGTGTTTAGTGTTAGGTCATGGTAATGCGTCTCAGACTAAGTTATTGTGTTTAGTGTTAGGTCATGGTGATGCGTCTCAGACTAAGTTATTGTGTTTAGTGTTAGGTCATTGTGATGCGTCTCAGACTAAGTTATTGTGTTTAGTGTTAGGTTATGGCGATGCGTCTCAGACTAAGTTATTGTGTTTAGTGTTCTAGGTTAGTGTGTTTAGGTCTATAGTCATCTATAGGTCTACACTCCTACAACCTGTCGCTCAAAAGAGCTTGGAGGTGGGGCGGGCTCACTTTGTCCCGACTCTGGAGATGACTTTTCCCTCCCTGTGTTCATGTTTTCTTGCGTGGAAGCCTGTTGATTTGGCATCATTGCTTCATCATTGCTTCAAGATGAGGTCATTACTACAGATTTCTTATGACTCTGATCTTTTGCTTAATTTTTGGTTTCCTGACCTCTCCTCTCCTCTTCTCTTCATGTTTATTACTCTTACTTTTTCCTTGCATTGTCTGATACTTCACTCTCCATCCATAGATGATATATTATGTGAGACTTTGTTGGTGGAGTCTACTAGCATGTCTAAGAACTTGTTTTCCTGTAACTCCAGCCTGCCACTGATGTGGCCTTCAGTACTACGCATCCATATCCCTATGCACCCACAAGGCTTGTTGTTCTTACAATTGAAGAAGGTTTACATGTTAACCTGAATCCTTCAGTGGGCTTTACTACAATAACGATACTCAGAAAATGTATATTTTTCTTTGAAAGCATCGTGCAGCTGGTCAAAGCCAGGGGCACTTCCTGTGAGTCTGTTTATGAAGTGGCAGGAAGTTGATTTAGAGGTGCGGTATGCTTAAAGAGTCATCTCTCGTAACCTTTTTCCTGGAAGAACGGTGTGTATGGGTATGTGCATGTGAGATGGATTTGGCTGGTTTTCTAAGACCAGGGGTTAATTGTTGACATTGTCAATGTTGAGATATAAATCAGCCATGGTTTCTATTCAACTCATCCCTCTCACGGTATACACACGTTCCAATTGTGCACAGTTTGCAAGCCATTCACATCCATCCTATTCTATTCCAAACAAGTGTCCAGCAGCCAAAATTATGATTATACATTATTATGCACAAATAAGCAAATATGAACTACCCTGATCACTCTGTTTACTTGAATGGTTCCCACAGACGAAAAAATCCAGTTTCGATTCTGTGTTTACACAGCGCCATAGCTGTCAAAAAAAAAATCAGAAAAATCTGCTACAGCTATTACAATTGTAAACCAGTGTGTACCAGTAAAGTGTCAGTGAGCCAGTGTGTCCCTGTAAGGTGCCAGTGAAAGAGTGTGTCCCTGTAAAGTGCCAGTGAACGAGTGTGTCCCTGTAAAGTGCCAGTGAACGAGTGTGTCCCTGTAAATTGCCAGTGAACGAGTGTGTCCCTGTAAAGTGCCAGTGAACCGGTGTGTCCCTGTAAAGTGCCAGTGAACCAGTGTGTCCCTGTAAAGTGCCAGTGAACCAGTGTGTCCCTGTAAAGTGCCAGTGAACCAGTGTGTCCCTGTAAAGTGCCAGTGAACCAGTGTGTCCCTGTAAATTGCCAGT
Organism: Urophycis tenuis; assembly: GCA_036785325.1. NCBI lineage: Eukaryota > Metazoa > Chordata > Actinopteri > Gadiformes > Phycidae > Urophycis > Urophycis tenuis. The sequence continues at coordinate 2,871,391 of JAXIVH010000036.1, read as the reverse complement.
GAACCAGTGTGTCCCTGTAAAGTGCCAGTGAACCAGTGTGTCCATGTAGAGTGCCAGTGAACCCATCAACTCATGTTTTTTCTTAGTCTGTGTCGCCTATGATCTATGCTATTTTTTTACCCTGACCAAAATAATCTCATCATTTAGAAAAAAAAGGCTATACAATCCAATGTTTCTACTCAGAATGACTGAATAACAGCAAATGTTCAGGACGGTAGCAGGAAAGCGACAAACCCATCATTTACAAGCAGGATGTGTGATCTAGACTTTCTGCTTTTACTGTAAATAAACTACTTCTGAACATAATAATCTTCGTAATCTACCGGCTTGTGTGTGTCTGTGTGTCACTGCAGAGTGCAAAGTGACACACAGAGTGGGAAACCACAGCCCCCACCCCCCTGTGTGAGCGATGATGCGTTTCATCTCGTTCCCTTGTTGCAGCCTTCGTCTATTCTCCTCCTTTGTTTCAACAGTCAGATGTTAACATGATTCAGATTATTATTTAAAGCCAGATGGCGAACAAGCTCAGATCTGGGTTAACAAGGCAATCATTGCGTGGTATTTGTTCGGACCGAGTCTCACAAACTAGGCTGGCGCTGGTCGCTGAGCGGCCCCACCCCGGCAAGCCTGAGCCCAGCGGCAGGAGGCAACACACAAAAAACGCCAAAAATGGTATGGGTGTGTAAATGATGCTGTCATTGTTACAATCTCTCAAAGGAAACTAAATCGCCACTGGCAAAGATAAGGAGGTGAAAGTAATGACATGACTGCGTAGAGATAAGATAAGACCCCAACAGAAACAAGGGGGGGGGGGGGGGGGGGGGGAGGTTATGATTTCTTGATGAGAGGTTAGAGTTTATGATTTCTTGATGAGAGGTAGAGTTTATGATTTCTTGTAAAACTGTATCAGGCTTCAGGGAATATGCATGTTCACTGTGCTATGACATTGCCATTCCACACAGAAAAGATACAACTTCATGGTTCCCAGACATTAAATCTGGGCAACACAAACATACTGGCTACAATAAGTCCCAAAATAATTGGGACCATATAAAAAAATACAAGTCAAATTTACGATTTAACGTTCACAAATGTGAACGTTAAATACATACAGTTCTCTTTAGAGAGAGAGACAGAGAGAGAGAGAGAGAGAGAGAGAGAGAGAGAGAGAGAGAGAGAGAGAGAGAGAGAGAGAGAGGGGGGGGGGGGGTGGGTGTGGGGGAGGGAGAGAGAAAGAGGGGGGTGGGGGTGGGGGGGGAGGGGGAGAGCAAGCAATAGAATACAAGCAAGAGACCACGAGGTAGACCACAAGGGAGACCATGAGGGGGGGGGCACACACTGAGAGCTCTCTCTCTCTCTCTCTCTCTCTCTCTCTCTCTCTCTCTCTCTCTCTCTCTCTCTCTCTCTCTCTCTCTCTCTCTCTCTCTCTCTCTCTTCTCTCTCTCTCTCTCTCTCTCTCTCTCTCTCTCTCTCTCTCTCTCTCTCTCTCTCTCTCTCTCTCTCTCTCTCTCTCTCTCTCTTGGTGCTCGCCCTCTTACTGGGGTTTGTGGTGGAAAGGAAAGTGGGAAGATAAAGAGAGAGTGTGCTGTGTGATTCTCTAAGGAGGTGAACAGTGGAGGAAACCATGAGCAATGGTTTCACAAACACTACACGTTCTTGATCGAACCCAGGAACCCAGGTGTGTGTGTTTCATTCATCATATCAGCCTGTGGTCTATTTAGGTGCAGAGGTGTAAAGTTCCTGCATGTGTGTGTGTGTGTGTGTGTGTGTGTGTGTGTGTGTGTGTGTGTGTGTGTGTGTGTGTTTAATCTGTGATACATACCAAGCTATTGTGTTTAGTGTTTTACTTGTATGCTTTTCACTAAGCAGATGACATATTTCCAGTATGTGTTGTCATGTGTAGATATAATAATGAATTGCATTTATGAAGCACAACACATGAGTAGGGAGGAATATCCCCAGGACTGAAACTCCATGGTTACAGTCCGGGATGGTAAGGGCCGTGTTGCAGGCCCAGGTAGGTGGCGTCTGTAAACACCACTACTCTCCAGTGCTGAGGGATCTTTGGTGACCACAGTGAGTGACGTCAGAAGACGGCGTTCTGGACAGGACAGGCTCCCCGTGGCCAGCATTGGGCCACAGGGATAAACGCCACCAACTGGCAACACCTTTGCCAGCACCACCTGGTCTACCGTCCAAAGATGGACAAGGCCAGCCCTGCTTAGCTTCCATTGAAACCAATACTAAAGAGTAAGTGAAGCCTGTGTTTCAGCTTGGATTAGAACACTATGAGATAAAAACCTCACATTTAGTTTCACTAAACGGAGAAGTCTGGGTAATGGGCGGGAGTACCGAGTACCGACCTCGAAAGACAAACTCCTTCAGCCAATCAGCGTAACGATCCAGAAACGCGAGAACGTCTTCTCTGCCCGAGAAGACTCAGCTACTGCATAATCTTGTTCTGGTTAAATAGTCGTGAGTCTATTGACATCTACCCACCAATGGCTGAGGCACTGTTACCGTCTGGAGGACGGTACAGGAGCAGTAAGTCACGCACTTCACCACAGAAGGAGAGTACCCTCTTACAGGCCATGCAGCTACTGAACCACAGGACTATACCTCAAACTCACCACACTTGGTGTACAATACTCATATGCACATGCACTTTATAGCTGCATATCTGTATCTAAATCGTTACATCATTCTCCATTGCTGCTTTCATTTTATTCTGTGATGCCCTTCTTTTTTTTTTCTATGACTCCTTGTTTCCACGTTGGAGAAGGCCTCATCCAACACATTTCATTGTTCAGTATGACTGTAAGTGATGCTGCACATTCCAGACTCCAGACTTCCAGACTCTAAGAAAGGCCTAAAGACCTATCTTGTTAAAAAAGCCTTTTCTTAAATGTATTGTTGTGCTTTGGCTTTTAAACCTGTTTTTTATCTTGTTGTACTCTGTAGCACCTTGAGATTGCTTTTAACAAATGAAAAGTGCTTTACAAACAAAATGTATTATTATTATTATTATTATTATTATCATTTGATAATGAAACGACTTGAGTATTCACATTTACACTTAGGGCATATAGCAAGAGACTTCTGTCCAAAGCGACTTACAATAAGACTGTAATAACTGCACTTCTGGCGGTGTTCACTCTACTAATGTTAACCTTACCACTAGTTCCTTCAGGGGACGCCGTTACTGTTTTGTGAGGGGCAGCCTGTATTTTATTATTGTTATTATTATATTTTATTTGACCTCATCAACTACGATGCAGTCCCTGATCCCATTTAAAGCTCAGTAGATGGATGTGGGCGGCTAGAGGTCCAGACTGATCCGTGTGGTGGAACAGAATGTGAGGTCACGTGATCAGGATGGTCTCCAGGCCAGTCTTTCAAGGCCCCCCCAACATGACTATCAGCCAACAAAACCAGCCGCTGGCCAGGCAGCGCTCCACACATTCACACACCCCTCGCCCGCCTCGCCCCTACACTGTGATATGGAGGTGACACGTCTGTGGAAGAGCACAGCGTGAGTCTGGAGCAGAGGAGAACCTCCACAACTAGCCAGCGGAGACACGGGACAGGATTTCACACCCGCTTCCTCTAAATGCTATGTTAGCAACATTACAAGATTACAATGTTGAAGATCATACAAAGGCTTCATTGTTAACATATTGAAGTGATGGTTCGGAGTAAAATTCAGGTAGCTTCGTCTCTTCCGTCTTTCCGGATAAGTTCGTAAAAGTCCTCTTCAAAACTCACAAGTGTAAGGAAAAGTTCGTGAATTCAACACTTCATCCAAGTTCAAGTATTCAATTATTCCAGTTGTCAATACATTTCGATGGAGTGTTGAATTCACTAACCTTTTCCTTACACTTGTGAGTTTTGAAGAGGACTTTTACGAACTTATCCGGAAAGACGGAAGAGACGTTGACGCAGCGGTAGCCTTAGCAACAGCGAGTTGAAGCTATCAGAAAAGTGCTATTTTAAATAAACTCCTGGTGTACTTACAAACTTTAAAATGCCTCGTTTTGTGAGTACAGACCATATATGTACTACTATAGAAGTTGGGTAACAATCCATGCATTATTAGTGGGGTAATTTACGATATATACACATTGTACCGGACACTCCAATACTAAGCCATTCGGCTGATACCCCTAAACTTGATAAATATTGACCGTCGCTAAAAATGCATCTGAGGGGGTATTTGGCTGGATTATTGGTGGAAATTACCTCAGGGTGAATTTTACTCCGAACCATCACTTTAAATTAAAAAAACATCCCTTCCTTCCCTTCGTTTCACATTGAGAAGTGCATTTCACACACGTGGTTGACAGGCAAGAAGGATTCCCCAAAACAATCAGGGAAGAGGCGCCCTGATTCGTCAGAAATGAGCCCGGATTGGTCTAAAATTGTAATCATCTCATACAGAGTGAGGCGTAGTCAACTAGTCAACAGTCTCACATCGTATTTCCCTCACAAATAGCTGAAGGATGACAAGGCTATTTGTAACACATTATACTCAAATAACGGCTCTTAACCTACAGCACCTTGAACTTTGGCTGGTAAAAAAAAGTGTCTTACTGTGTTCTTGTGTGTGTTGTGTGCGTCCATGTGGGGGGTGAAGACAGACAGGTCCCCGTTGAGAACCACCTCAGCCAGGGAGTTGACCAGCGGCCGGTAGTGGATGATAAGAAACACCTGCATGGCCGCACACACACACACACACACACATGTGCACACACACACACACACACACACACACACATATATATATATGCACACCATGAGCCTCGCATTACACATATACCATAGTGCTTTTGTTAATCTGAGTGACTGAGCATGTGAGTGAGTGAGTTGCTTACTTGAGAGAGTAGATAGAGGGACACCTGAGGGTTAATCTTTCGTTCTTCAGACTACAAAACAAAAAAGACAAAGTTAATTTGCATTACATTGCATTTACATTTACATTTACATTTACGGCATTTAGCAGAGGCTTTTGTCCAAATCGACTCACAATCAGTACATTTGTGGGGTTCGAACCACCAACCATCCGGTTAGTGGAAGACCCGCTCTACCCGCTGAGCTGCTGCGGCCCCGCTCAGAGGGGGGGTCCCACATGCATACCTCCTACAATAACGGCCCACCCGGCACTCACCGTGTCGGGGTTGACCAGGGAGTAGACGTAGAGCGGGAGGAAGAGGCGGTTGAGCAGGTGGTCCGTCAGCACGTCGTTGAGGAACTCACAGTTGATGATGAGGATGTCGTTCAGGTAGTGCAGGTGGTCCAGATGCTCCGCCACCAGGTCACTCAACTTTCCCCGGTTCCTGTGTCTTTTGGAGGTTGAGGAGGGGGGGGGGGGGGGGGGGCAGAAGAGAACACTGAGAACCAGAGCTAGTGAGCGGAGCGGAGCGGATGGAATGTCGATGGAGCGTGGAGCGTATTTTTATTTTTTATTTAGACGC
>JAXIVH010000036.1:2820920-2860920 GCA_036785325.1 Urophycis tenuis | reverse complement strand
ATTACAGCAAACAGAATTGAGCCCATAACAGCCTTTTATATAACATTTATCAAATAATAATTATCTGAGCAGCACATTTACATGCAGGGTATGTATTGCAAAAGCAGGGTAATTAATTTCAGAGGCATATTTGTTGAAACCCTCTTTACAGCCCAACAGCAATTAATATATCAAATGCAAAAAAAAAGGAAAATAAATCTGGTACAGCACGCCTGCAACAGCCATGTATTTAAATTACGAAATAAATGATTGGCTGGCTAACCTTTCAGTCTAACTGCCTTCCATAGATACCTGTGCATACTCTGCAATTGCACTCAATGTACATGAGTACAAGTGAAGTCTGTCTTACACAAATCTTACACGAGTCTAGGCAGACCTAATGCGACGCTAAATGCAAGGCATGTGTTTTGGATAGGGGCTTGTGTGTGTGACCGAAATGGAGGGATGAGATTTCCCCTTTCAAAATATTTGAAATATGTTGGCTGGTCGAACAACTAGCCCACATTTCCAAGTATGCAAGCCAGCGAGACCTGAGCTCAGTGTGAGACGGTAGCTGCAGCACCCCCATGTGGACAAAATATATACTGCAGAGAAGAAAAAAACTAACATTTACCTAATGTATTTGGCAATTAAAATCCCGTGGGTCTTTGGGAAACACTGGTCTAAATTAAGTGTGCAACACCACACATATGTGGTGGTTTTGGTATGAATTCGGGGTTAGACAATCCCCTCTGCATGTAAGGCACAGCAAGCAGGGACAGCTGATTGGTAAGGTGTAGGGAGTGCTGTGGGATGCCAAAGCATGCCGGATCAGATGAAGAGAGAGAGACAACGGTGGTTCATGTGGAGATATGCTGACATATAACATGAGCCTACAGTCCCCAGTGAAGTCCCCAGACAATGAAAGGACTACTAGTTATGGGAAGGAATTGGAAGTTAGGAAGGTAGAAAACAGTTATGATTAGAGCATTCTGAAGAGTGATGCAAGGTGTGTGTATATGCACATGTGTGTGTGTGTGTGTATGTGTGTGTTTAAGAGAAATGTATGCGTGAGCACATGGAAAGCGTGGGAGGGCTGAGCATCACCCAGCTGCTATGCCCACCATCCATCAGAAGCAGAGGCAGTTAGAGAACAAAACACTGAAGGGAAACAGAAGCAGCTGGCCTCCCTGTGTGTGTGTGTGTGTGTGTGTGTGTGTGTGTGTGTGTGTGTGTGTGTGTGTGTGTGTGTGTGTGTGTGTGTGTGTCTTTCTGTGTGTGTAGGTGTGTGTGCGTGTGTGTGTGTGTCTGTCTGTCTGTCTGTGTGTAGGTGTCTGTCTGTCTGTCTGTGTGTAGGTGTCTGTCTGTCTGTGTGTGTGTGTGTGTGTGTGTGTGTGTGTGTGTGTGTGTGTGTGTGTGTGTGTGTGTGTGTGTGTGTGTGTGTGTGTGTGTGTGTGTGTGTGTGTGTGTGTGTGTTCACCTTTGTAGACGTTGAGTGTGATAGTGCGGACAGCGATGCGCACCATGCTCTCGGGGTGGTTGAAGAACTTGATGGCCTCCGTGTACAGGGCAAAGTCATTAGTGTGCTGTGTGTGGGAGACACAGAGGGAGGGGGAGGGGGGGCGCCAATGAGCAAGGCACTACGCCGTGACACCCACAGCAAGAGCACAAGGGAGCAGACTTAAGCCTGATGATCACCATCGCCCTCGTGAGTTTGGGCTTCAATCAGCAAGGCAGATAGCATGCAGACCTAAAACTAACTGCAACAAAAGTCGCAATGTTGTTTTCTGTTGCTCACCATGGTTACATGAGTTCCGTCAGCATATATTTATTATTATTATTATTTTTAGTTTATTTTTTTCTTCCTACAAAAGGTTGATTGGCTTTGTGGAAATTCAGGCTGAGCCGAGTCCCACTAAAGCCACAGACGCCCGGTGGCTGGGGGTTCAGAGACTGAAACCAGGCCAGAGTAGTCAAGCTTATGCTACCCACACATCAGAAGACTTTGAAAAGATTGGGAAAAGACTCTTGGAAAACTATCAGCTCACACCTGCTCACATCTCAAGACAAGTGTTTAGAGTTTTTAGTCACAGCCTAGTCTCAGACTGAGATTTTACAAAGACTGTGAATCTTGCAGGGTCACTATTTACAAGACTACAACTAGATTCTTTTATTCTTTTTTCCCACCATGCAATTTTTTCCCATCATACCCTTAGTAGAAACTTTTGTCAGAGCTCATCTATTGGTTGTGGATTGTGTTACATCACTGCGACTCGTGATAATATCAAACATGTTTGATATTATCGCAAGTCCAAGACTAGGAAAAGACTGATCTGAAACAGCGCAGATTACTACCTCAAACTTAACGATCGAGATGACGGGAGCGCGCTGTGACTCCAATACAACTCCTAGATTTACCAAAGATTTTCAGTTTTGAGTCTGGGACTGTGAAAGTCTTTTGGTGTAAACCCAGCATTTGAGGACAGACATCCATATGAAGGAAAACGAAGATGAAGAAAACAAGCACTAGGAGAAAAAAAAGCACCTTCTATCCTATTTCCCCTCCCTTTCTATGAAATCATAATTCTGAATCTTTTCATGCAGTAATGTACAACACAATGTCCTCTGGATGGTCACAAGCTGTGTGGAATATAGGTTGTCTTAAATCTTAAACATTTTTAACATGTTCTTGGTTTGTAATGAGTCCTCTAAACATGATATGGCTCTTTTTGTTCACGTTATTCTGTCCTAACGTAAAATGAATGCTTCTATCTGCCTTGCCAGCATTAGCATACTAGTAATACACAGACTAATAGGAGTATAAGAAGTTAGATAAATATTACTAATAATATTAGTAATACTATACATATAACACAATACTTGCAAAACCAAAATATAGTTCTTTATCTGGTCGAGTTGGGTATGGGCTGTAACTGGCCCCTGTGAATACATTTTCTTCACTCACTGAGATCTCAAGCCAATGACAAGCATGCGTCTCAAAAAGTCATCCAGAGTTCCTAGTGATTGAAGAAAATTGACAGCCTAAACCGGTCCAAGGGTGTTCATTCCACATTTTAAATGGCCTCAGAAACAAGTGACAGCCTACTCACTAGAAACACAAAACCTTGATGTTGTTTCTTACTGGCTGGCCACATGAACGTGGGGTCCAGCATGGCGGCGTCTACTCTAGCCCCCACCAACATCATGGCATCCAGCAAAGAACGCAGCAACACGAACCATGCTCCCTAAATACTTTCAGCGAACACATCCAAACTAAAGGCAACAGGAACCGTGTCTCAGAGTACACAAGCGCAGACAGTGTGAGACATGGGGATTACTGCAGAGACAGAGGAGTGAGTGGAGACACACACTGGGTCAGGTTGAGGCTGAGGGGAGCCGGTCTACCACCAACAGTGCACCAATAACTTTGCCCCAGACACACGGCCAATGGCAGACCAACGACATACTTACAGAACTCTGTGGGAATGAGAGGTTAACAACAAAATGAAGGCATCTCAAAATAAAAGATAAATTCAAAAGAACATGAAAGTCGTACTACTGGGAGCGCAAACTAAAACACAATTGACTTGCAGAGATTAAAAAAATTAAATAGCCAATAGGCTAGTCACAAAATATCAATCAACAACAAAAGTTCCCTTGCTTTGCCTGAAATATTCCCATTAGTAAACAATAGCAGTGGTTGCTGCTCCTGCTCATCAGACAACAACACAGTATAATTATCACGGTATTGTGGGGATCCCACCCTAGTATCCTGAGGGAGATGTGTCCTATTATGGAGTAACAATACTTGCTTTACTGCATTGTTTTTTATCACCCATCTTTTTATAGTGATATGCTGCTGTTATAACCACATTTACCCAAGGGGATGAATAAAGAACCTGCTCTCAACAAGCGGGAGGGTGTTCTTTGGGGCGAGTGAACTGTCTTTCACCCAGATGTTGTCAGCCGCCTCACCTCATTGTAGAAGAAGTGCACCGTGTGGTTGTTGAGCTTGAGGGACAGCGTCTTCAGGAAGGAGATGTAGTAGGCCATGATCTCCTCGTCAGAGAAGTCAAACTTGTGGACGATAATGGAGTTGACATGGTTGTTGGACAGCAGGTAATCTAGAGGACGGGATGGGGGTTGAGAACAGAAAGATGTTATCTAGTTTATATGACAACCTGCATATAAATGTTAGCTCAACATTTTTATATTCTACATTCAAACAGCAGAAAACAAAAAAAGCAAAACTTGCATTTAAACAAACTCATACATATAAAATAGATATTGAGATCAACAGTAAAAGTAAACATCAGCTGTTTCTCTTCATCGCCTTTGGGAGAAAATTTAATTAACCTCTTCATACAGAAGGACAATTGGATATATTTCAACAAATAAGAAGAAGAATTACTCATCAATGTAAAATACAATGCAAATACACACGTGAATTGCAACACATGACTAACAAACTACTGCAGTTCTGCACGTGATCTTACTCAGTCCAAATGTCGAAGGTAATCATGGGGGGAAACACACACACTTACAGAGGGAAGTCTCGTGGCTGATGTTCTCAAACAGTATGTTTAAGGTTTGCAGGAGCTGGACACAGACATAGCGGCCAGACTTCTGGCGTAGGATGTTCAAGAAGAAGGCAAACATGTTCTTCTCCAGGAAGAAGCTGCAATGTAATAGAGAAACATACACTGAAGCACATTAAACCACAAAGTTCAACTAGTAAAGATAGCAATTTCCCCATTGAGATGGGAGCTTAGGTTGTGTTAAAAAATTGCATCATATATCCAGATAATATGAGCGTTATAGTGTCCAAATCTGGTAGATGTAGACACACCAGAAGTTAGCAGCCAGAAATGTGATCAGGTTAATGATTCTTGTGTATTCCAATGGTTAAACTGTCCCATTGTGATCAGATCACCAAGCTCAGAGCAATTTAACTCCCTTATGTTACCAAGACTATTCAACAACATAAAATACAAGCGTATACATCCAAAACTTGGTGATGTTGATGATGTGACCGACTATGCACCTCCGGTACATTTCAACATTTCAACTGCAAGATGAGACAGACAAACTGACAAATCCACAATTTTTGGATTTTTGTCACTAGACTAGATCTTACTCAAACACCGAGCTGTCATTCTGGTCTCCCCAGATGAGGATCTCCGTTATGGAGCGAATGGACTCCACCAGCAGGTTCCTGTTGTGGTCCGTCACTGTGGTATTCTTAGTCAGCACATGGTACATATACCTGAAGCGAAACGGTACAATGTCATGCAGCAGAATAATGGCACCTACCAACAGGAGCGCGTGTTTGTGTTGATATGATTAGACAGCTACATTAAACAGCAGCAGCAGCAGCAGCACAGGACACACCACACATGACATGCGGTTCCATGTGCAGATTCAGAACGCATTAGTTTGCCCCTTCATTGCACCGGTCAAGACTGTCTAAAATTATATGTGCAGCAGTATTGTAGCGTGAAGCTAACGTTCATTGTTTAAACTATGAATCCTTTCCATTCACACTCCAAATTTCAACTCAATGTCAACGCAATGTAAAATATCCAGTTTGATATTTTACACAGCTGTTTGTGTTACCTTACTTCTAAGGCAGATATTATGGACGAGCGTATAAAGCCAGAGATCAGCGATGCTAAAGCTAACTCAGCTAACCAATATCTCAGCCAATGTAGCTAACTACTTACTTTAAATGGTCCAGGGAATGAATATTTTTCGCCTTCCCTTGACCTCCAACCCAGCTTCGCGAGCGCCCGAACATGGTTTAGTTTGAAAGCAGCCGAGGCTTTGGCAGGGGCTTTATTTTGATTTTGTTGGTATACGAATCAGTCCATTACACCCACTTCCCTGTCACTTGCACAGATAGCTAGGAAGCAAACAGAAGGTGATTGCAGTTGCGCGTAACATATAGACTGTAGAGGACGTTTGGGATATGGTGTTCATTCCAGACGCCAATGGCATGATTTTGAATAGAACAGCGATGTGATAAAACTACAATCCTCAACACTAGTACGTTATTGACGACAACATTAAGCGACGGTTTTTCGTGGGCTGGAATAATTTGAGTGACGCCTTGATTGACCAATCTCAAGGTAGACTGAGGGTGAAGGGAAGTCACGTGTCGAGCGTTCAGCCTCTGCTTTGTCGGGGGCAATGTTTTGATGCACTTCGCAGAAATACAGGCCGTCCTAAACGGGCTTTGGTTGTTCATATATTGTCTAGAATAATCTCACAGGTGCGAGTTTATGTGTGATCTTACATAGAATACTTAGTCGAATTATTCGTATTTCTTTCTAACGTTTCTCGGTACGGAATTTTTAGTTTTAGCAAACTGGACAGCTGAAAATTCCGCAACCCCAAGACACGAAAGTCACATTAAGACTTGAGCGAGCTGGAACCATATTGTTTATGTTAATAGCGATGAGAGTCGAGTGTGTCATTCTGCAGCACTTATTAAGGTGTTTATGTGGAAGTAGTACATAGAGATAAAAACAAGTGCATTTCTAATCGGGCCCAATCGGCAAAACTTCTGAGGAAGACTGGCTTTCTACTCGAACTGAAATGGATATCTAAATCCAGTCACCCGAATCTGCACATCAACGCGTGCATTCAGTTCGTGGATTTCTGTATTTCTATGACACAACAAATCTATGCTCGTCTGGATGCGGTGGAATCGCTCTTCGAGGAACTTCCATATATGTTTTATCTGGGCCTGTTTTTTGTGAACGTCCTGATCCTCTACTATGCATTCCTGATGGAGTACATCGTACTTAACGTTGGAATCGTTTTTCTGCCCGAGGACATGGACCAGGCGCTCGTGGATCTAGGTGTGCTATCCGACCCGGCCTCTGTCCCCTACGACACGGACACAGAACTGGACGTGTTCGATGGCTACCTGGAGTGAAGTGGAGAGGGTGATGATGGAACTGAGCACACCACGGTCAGAGATGGGAACAATCTGTTTGAAAAAGTAATCTTCAGAAGGAAGATGCATACCTTGGTGTTAGATTCGACACCTTCTGTGGTGTTTGTCATAAATGCCACATTTCCAGGTCCAAATATAAGAGCAGTCTATTATGTTGGACAGTGGCTTATAACTAGGAGATGGAAATCACAAAATATGTTTTTCCTCTGGTTGCACAGCAAGTGCTGTGGATTTTTGGAGCAATGCTCCAAAAATCGCCATCAAATGCTGATGAAATTGTTGTTAATGATATCTTCCTAAAAAAATGTTGGCTTTGGCCTGTACAGGTTGTCTCGCCTGAAAGCATGGGTAGGCTGAAGAATCACCCACCAGCAGCAGCAGTTGTACCAGACGGACACACTGAGAAGACAGAGGACTTTGCTGTGTGCTGGCAGGCAACAGTGACCAACTGGAAGCACTGCATATGACTCCACTGCTTACCACCGGGGAGATTATATTGGCTAAATGTGGAGAAACCCCTAGTTTTGTTTTTTGCTGAAGATGAAAACTAAAGCAAATGTGGGAGATCAGCAAAGTCAATAATTCTATTCAATATGTGACAGTGTGGCCCAACACAACAGCCAGTTCCTCTGACTGATGAACTGTTGGCTGCAGTGACCAGTTTGGACTTCATTTGTTAGCAAGGTACACACATTACAATATTATGGGATACGTGAAAGGGAAGGGTTTGAAAATGTGCCAATCGATACCCAAAACATATGTTTTCATTCATGTAGTATTGTATTTGTTATTTATTGTAATATAATATCTTCTAAAAAGGGTTTCTGTAAAAGAGAAGTCATGGCAACTTGTTTTACTTATGCTCCATCATGTATGTTAAGTACCAGACAGATGTCAGTGGGGAAGTGGAACATCTTTTCCCTGAATGGTCAGCTTATTGTTTGTTTCAACAATGGTTTTAGATGTACAGTTGTCCACTGATGTGGTCCATCCTGGGTTGTGCCTTCTTCCCACACTGTCCTGTGGTTTTGCGTGGATCAGCAGTCATTGAATCACATTCTTGTGCATGATTTTTGTTAATATATGTCATGACAAGGTTTGTTTTGTCTAATGCACTTTCTGCTCGCCCCTTTTATCAAGTCAACCAGACTCTTTCTCTTATTGGGCTATTTGACCGCAATAAAATCAGCAATCAGGCAGTTGGGAAGTAGAAATTATTGTACTTTACAATTCAGGTAAAACTTGGCTTGGAACTGACAGCCTTGGGCAAAAGACGATCTTATGTGAAAAAAGTGAATGCTCACCAGAAGTATTTTTTTAATATTCAAAATAATCCTCAGTTCTGGCCATTTTGCACATGCATGAAACATTTTCATCCAGAATATCAATGTCATTGGTAATCAGAGTGGAATGAAGCAAGACCCTGTTGTATAAACGTTAGCGGTAAGGACTTGTAAAGCAATACTCAAACCCAACTGCAATAAGTTTAGCTGCTCAACAGGGAATGTATAGCGACTAGACTGCTACACAGTGCCACTAGGGTATGGCAGTGGTACGGCACATGCAATTGAATAGGCCGGCAGTCCAAATGACTAGCCCACTTTTAGGAAGGACCTCATCGTAACAGACCTAAATACACTGATGGTATGGCGTGTTTTCACAGTAACCTGCCTTATCTTGCAAACTTCCTGCCACATCCGGCTTTACCTTGTAGCAATCTTTCCTGGTTTGCTATTGTAAATCACATCAATGCAGCACAGCCATATTTGTATAGGGTATTGACTTATATAGGGGTATTGGCTCCTCTGTGGATATTGAGAACTACAGCTGTGCAGAATGGGCTGGCTTAAGGACATACACACACCCCACCCCCACCCCCAGCCATGTCAATGATGATGTATCTGAATCTTAATAAAGTTTTATTTTCAAAGATGTATTTAATTCCCAACTGGATGCAACCAAGACTGCAACCATCTGTTAGTCGTCATTGTTGGTATCAATATGTGTTGTTGGAGAAGACTGATAAACGTAACAGTTAATTACATCATAGGTGATGTTGACAAAACATTTGAAATCAGCCACCTTTGGCAACTGCATGAGTAAAAAAAATATTTATTACATTTACCTCAGTGTCACATCAACATAAAAGTCACAAGAAATTCCCCCAAATGGAGATGAAGATAACATGGACTTAAATGGACATGCAAGTAAAGTTACTATCTAATCTACTTTTTACATTTTTGTACAAAACAGCAACAGTTTCATACCACAATTATTGCTTGCTTACGGTACTGTAACAGACAATTTATTCAAATGAGACAGTGCAACTGACATGTAAAGAGAATTTGTTAATCTATTGTTCCACTTCAGAAATGGTCAACTGTGTGTTGTAATTTTTGTCTTAAGCCAAGTACTTATGTTTTCATAGATAGATTATGGTTACTACAAGTCAGTGGATTGGTATTTGAGGTAGTTCAATGTATGTCAAATGAGAATACCTATTTTGACAGGCTCTTTATCCAAAATATTAAGCGATGTGCATTATGTGTCGTTGGGTTGGACTTCCACTGCAATAAGGTGCATTCAACCATCCATCCAGCCCTCCGGATGTTTTCCAACAATTACATCCATCCATCCATCCATTATCGTAACCGCTTATCCTCTACGAGGGTCGCGGGGGGGCTGGAGCCAATCCCAGCTGCAACGGGCGAGAGGCGGGGATATAGGCTGGACAGGTCGCCAGCCTATCACAGGGCTAACATATATAGACAAACAATCATTCACACTCACATACTATGGTCAATTTAGAGACACCAATTAACCTAATCCCCAACCTGCATGTTTTTGGTCTGTGGGAGGAAGCCGGAGTACCCGGAGAGAACCCACGCAAGCACAGGGAGAACATGCAAACTCCACACAGAAAGGCCCCGGGTCCCAGGTGGATTCGAACCCAGAACCCTCTTGCTGTGAGGCGACAGTGCTAACCACTGCACCACCGTGCCGCCCAACAATTACATTTGAAATATTATCTTAAAAGGTCACCGAGGTCAAGCTGAAACCATGCTTCCTCAGAAGTAAGAAGGCCTGCTTCTCACCTGGAGCCAATAAAGTCCTTGTGTATGTTACCTGATGCCTCATTCAGAGCGAGTGGTACCGTGTACATCACTTTATAGGAGACTGCAGGGTGGATGTCACTGTACGAGCACAGGCACTCACGCTGATTGTCCTGGAATCCGCAGAAAAAATGACATAAAACTGACTCACTTGCTGATTTCAAGACTCCCAAAGGACTTGCAACAGAACACAATTGGCTGTTGTCTGTACACTTAATTTTTCTTTCAAGGTCACCCTTGCAAAAGAGATTTTTTTATCTCAATGTTGCACCTGAATAAATCAAGGTTAATAAACCAAAATAAATAAATGAAAAAGAAAAAAGTAAAATACATAATAAATAACTAAATACATAATAAATAAATAGTGTATTTATTATGTACTTCCATGCTTGGAAGTAGGAATACCTGACCTAACCCACTCAGACATGCACATATTCACAGTGTAAAACATACAAGGGCTTGCAATGTTCACTTTGGATCTTGTGATGTGACCCTCAGGCCAGGTCCGGTACATCCGGTCAGTGGTTCTGTCTGGTTGGTTCTAGTGGCACATGATCCGGCTGTCCTGTTTCTGAAGTCGCTCTAACACCGCAAAAGAAATACACTTGCTCCACATCCTGGCAAACAACAACAGAGGGAGAGAGAGGGCTTGTTTAGCACCGTTCATGTATGCTCTACCTGTTTATTGCACTGCTGCTCTTGATACAATGTGAGATTTAAAACAAAAAAATGTTGTGAATGTGAAATAGTTCCACGTAAAACAGGATATGATTAGATCATGTGATCATATGATAGGATCTCAGAACATTCTGATTCAACCCACCAGGATTCAAAAAGACAACTGTTACAGACCACGCTAGAAAGATGGATAGCTAGGGTAGGCAATTTGGAGGAACCAGCCAGAGTGAGCTGGATTTAAAATTATCCAACCACAAACTCCCACCCCTCCCTCCGGGCCTCCCTCTAAAACCACTTATAAGCCACTGCTAAAACTAGCAAGCTGCTAGTTTATCAATAGGTCTGCCAAGCCTCGTGGAAGCCTCAAGCACAATGAGGGCACGGACAGAGTGCACACAGGTAGCCGGGCGGCTGAGCCATTCAGTCATTGAATTCAGTGTCTGTATACATTCTGAAGTCTGTGGGTGCCACAATCATGAATTAAATGAAATCATTGTTTCAATATTCAATTGGGAGTGAGAGAAAGAACTAGGAGTGTACTTCATGTTCCTCACATTCATGGTTGATGCGTGACAAATGATGCACTGTATGTTCTCTATAGTCTATATATTAATGTATGTTCTCTATATTGTACATATTAATGTATATTCTCTATAGTCTAACTATTGATGTATGTTCTCTACAGTCTACATATTGACGTATGTTCCCTATAGTCTACATAGTAGTGTATGTTCTCTATAGTCTACATAAGAGTGTATGTTCTCTATAGTCTACATATTGATGTATGTTCTCTATAGTCTACATATTGATGTATGTTCTCTATAGTCTACATAGTAATGTATGTTCTCTATAGTCTACAAAGTAGTGTATGTTCTCTATAGTCTACAAAGTAGTGTATGTTCTCTATAGTCTACATAGTACATGTTCTCTAGTCTACATAGCAGTGTATGTTCTCTATAGTCTACAAAGTAGTGTATGTTCTCTATAGTCTACAAAGCAGTGTATGTTCTCTAGTCTACAAAGTAGTGTATGTTCTCTATAGTCTACATAGTAGTGTATGTTCTCTATAGTCTACATAGTAGTGTATGTTCTCTATAGTCTACATAGTAGTGTATGTTCTCTATAGTATACAAAGTAGTGTATGTTCTCTATAGTCTACAAAGTAGTGTATGTTCTCTATAGTCTACATAGTACATGTTCTCTAGTCTACATAGTAGTGTATGTTCTCTATAGTCTACAAAGTAGTGTATGTTCTCTATAGTCTACAAAGCAGTGTATGTTCTCTATAGTCTACAAAGTAGTGTATGATCTCTATAGTCTACATAGTAGTGTATGTTCTCTATAGTCTACATAGTAGCGTATGTTCTCTATAGTCTACATAGTAGTGTATGTTCTCTATAGTCTACATAGTAGTGTATGTTCTCTATAGTCTACATATTGATGTATGTTCTCTATAGTCTACATAGTAGTGTATGTTCTCACCTCAGATTCCTCACAGAGGGACACTTCTTCAGGACAGCCCCCAGGCACTGTGCTCCCACGTCCGTCAGGTTGTTGTACGTCACACTGTTGACATTTCATTACATCAGCAATCAATGGATTTGTTTTTTATACAACAGGAAAACACAGGTGCTGACTAGATATATATTTAAACATTTACATGACATGTTTTTGTCTTTTTCAATAATGGACAGGGGCTTCAACCGCATGTACTCAAAGATTAGGTGTTTTCAAGTCCCAGGTGTGGTTGAAATCTTTGAAAAAAATATATTATGAAAACAAATCCCTACAGGACTTAACATGGCTGATGTAAAACCATCCATTTACCCTCACCTAGTATGCCAGGACACCCCTTGAAGATCCTAAATCAATCCACAAAACCCATAGACTTCTGAGTACATTTCTCAGAACAGTAAATTGTAAAATTGGTTCATCGTAATCTCTGCGATGGCAGCAAAAAGTCAAGCATTTACCAACGTACAGAAATGTTGTGGATTTAACTCTCACCTCAGATAAACACCCTAGCCTGAGATAAGGACATAGATGTGGCATCAGTATATTTAAAAAAGGCTTTTGTTATTTTTTCTGTGCTTGGAAGTTGGCAGCACAAGAAGCAAACTTTCTGATAGTTACCGTAACCAGCTACCATTAGCAATCTTCTGCAGCTACTCTGGTTGCTGTGTTGTGCACTGGCTTGCTCACTTGCACGGCTGTAGTGCCTTAATAAGGCTTTCCACATTTACATACGTCTATGTGACATCAGAAGGCTGGGTGCTGGCACCACCAGTGTGTGATGCAGCATTGAGCCATGGTACTGCAGGGCTCTCAAGTTTTGAAAACAGATAAGAGTGCCATTCCCCCCCCCCCTCCCCCTCAAAGGGGCGTGGGTTGGACGGGCCACAGGAATGGGCGTGTTTCATTAGTAATATTATTATTGGTGTTGTTGTTGCTGTTGTTGTTAGTACTGTAATTGATCAAATTTGTGGAACAAAAGACTCTTCCACCTGCACTGTCTCTTCCTCTTCCACCTGCACTGTCTCTTCCTCTTTTTGCCACATCTTGTTCAGCATCCTCTAACCTGGGCTTTTTAGGGGGATGTCCACTCACGGAAAATGAAAGGATGCTTAATTGTTTTTTTTCCTGACATCTTAGAAAGACAGCAATAATAATTGTTTGTAATAGGTCACTTTTAAAAGCATGCCATATTTTGTATATCCTGCTCATAGATGCAGGATATACAAAATATGACGTGATTTTAAAAGTGACCTATTACATTGACTATGCAATACAATTTAATTTATTTAATGCCAATAAATTATTTCCCCTATTTGGAGAGAAAGATGATTATAATGTGAGAATAAGTCAGTCATCCTGTGATAACGAATCCCTAGACTACTTGTTTTGAACAGGTCTTGCCATTGAACAGGCTGTAAAATAGTTGCCTAAGTTAAGGCTACAGACACTCAGCATTGGAAAAAATGTTTCTAATTATCTGGGAAACATTCCTAAACAGCAGTCAAGTTGTCACTGTTTGTGTCAAATAAGTTGTGAGTTTGTTGGAACATTAAAACAGGAGATCTTTACTCTGTGCTTGAAGTGATGCTCAGAGCTCCTGGTTTCCTCTCTGGGTGCTTCGAAACTTTCATAAGCTGGTTGTAGCAGAACCACGCGAACAAGCTTTTTTCATTGGTTGTTGCGTTACATCTTATCCAGATACTACAATGCTATTTTCTGATTGGCTATTGTGTAGCCCCTTCTCCTTTGTGATCGGCTGGTAAGTGACGGGCTGCGATTTAGAACGCCAGGGTCTCGCGCCGGTTCCATGGGGAGAGCTAGAGAAATGTCGGGTGCTGCGGCATATTATAAGTTATTTTTCAGCGTGAGAAATGCCATGTGTGGCGGGAGAGCGTGACAAAAGACCAAAAAGAGTGAGTGTCACGCTCAATGCGTGACACTTGAGAGCCCTGGTACTGCGAAGGAGGTGCTGCCATAATACTAGGTCAATGTTTTGGGGAAGTGTGGCACACACAGAAACACCTACATGGTCCCTGTTCGACTTCCAAAATACAATAACCACAGGGAAAACACCACTTTAAGGGGATCGTTTGTCCGACAGCGTCTACATACATACTCTGCATACCATATAGGTAACATTGTCAATGCAGCAAAACAATTCACATGAAGTAAAATGTAAAGCTGATCCTCACTCCAGGTCAGTCAGAGACACCATCAGAGGAAGGGCTGTGGCCAGCCAATGTGCTCCAACGTCAGAAATTATGTTACTGTACAGACTGAGAGAAAAACACAGAACAACACCCATAAGACATCGAAGATCAGAAGTGTGTGCGTGTCTGTGTGTGTGTGCGTGTGTGTGTGTGTGTGTGTGTGTGTGTGTGTGTGTGTGTGTGTGTGTGTGTGTGTGTGTGTGTGTGTGTGTGTGTGTCTGTACCTGAGACAACGCAGTAAAGCTGGGGTCATCAGGACGAGAGACAGGTCATGCACCCCTTTGTCTCCAATACCATTCTGGGACAGACTAAAACAAGAAACACAAGTTCTTTATGTGTGCTGAAGAAACAGCCGACAAAAAGCACTGACACAAACCATATTCATTGGCCAGTACCACTAATCTAGATTGGCTGTGAAATCAAGTGGTGTATGCCTTGCATCATAAAGCAGAACCTCCACAGAGTTATCCTTGTATAACAACTTAACTTGGAGAAATAAATAGAAGCACACATTACTGATGCCTAACAAGTGACCACCAGTGACATGTATCTTGGCTGTGGGGCGTACTTGAGTATCTCTAGACAGGACAGCGACACCAGAACCTTAGCCAGAGCCTTCGCTCCTTCATCTCCCAGCTCACTTTTGTCCAGGCTGCCGGAGAGAGCCGGAAAAGACAAAGCAGAAAGAACCACATGCACACAAGACATCCTATTACACACAAACGCAAAGAAACACACATTAAATGCACAGCCATGCTGGATGGAGCCAGAGGTGCAATGTGGGTGTAACATTTGTACTGACTCAAGATGGCGTAGATTGCGTAGGCCTGGCAGGAGTGACCAAAGCTTAGGCAGAGCCAGGGCGCAGTCCTCTGGGCCTAGCCTTTAGGGATGAGGAGTACCTTCATCATCAGCATCATTAACACCACCATCATTGTTATCATCATCCTCCATATCCCAAGCATGGCTTAATCCATTAAATACACAGCCTTCTTACTCCAACTCCAGCTTGTGTAGTTCCTTCACTGCTGGAACCCCAGATGCCAGAACAGAATCGGATTCCCTGGAACTGAAGGAGAGCACAGTCTTCAATTCATAAACATGACACAAACACTTAAAGAGTTCCTGGGATTCTTTTGTTCTGATTTCAGGTTTTGTGTCACAACAGAGGCACTGAGACACAGTGACACTTCAACTAATCGAAAGGAGATCACGAGAACACAAGAACACAAGAATGGCAGACAATCCACCCTGTCTCGGTTATCTTTTAAAGGTATAGTATGAAACATTTCCACATCTAAAAAGAGAACAACACCATCCACGATCTATAGATTTTCACACATAGATTATTTGTTGTACTGTTATAACACAGTCAGTCAGTACGTTTACATGCAGCAAGAAATTCGAATTTCTAATCGTATAAGACATCGTTCGGACTTTTTAAGTGCATGTAAACACCTTAATCCGACCTACTTCGGACCTACTTCGGACCTATTTCGGACATCTAAAATCGGATAACTACACCTGGATAATTCGATCATAGTCGGACTTTTAACGGCATGTATACTCAGCAATCGGATCTGAATCGGATTTTGCATTCTGCGCATACGCATCGCCATTCTGCACATGCGCAGAGCGCCACACAGCGTCCGGAGTCAGCCACGCTCCGGCTGTTAATCCGATTCCCTGAACGGCATGTATACTTGGACAAGTGATCCGGTCTTACGCATGTCATTATCTGATCCGATCAGAAATTTGAATTTCTTGCTGCATGTAAACGTACTGAGTATGTTTATTGTTTTATTGTCATTACCAACATTTGTATGGATGTCAATAAGGACGCAAAACCTGTCAGAACTTGCATGTATATACAGTATGTGTGCATTTAATTCAAGTTTTTTGAACAAACATGCCCAGTATTTCTGTCTATAGTACCCTGCTGTCCAAGGTAGAAAACTGCTATGAGTAAGATTGTTACAATTGTAACATTCTTGGGGAAGGATTTCATGTGTGCACAAAGCTAAAGAATTTTGACACAAGTTATAATTTCATACACTTTAAGTCTGTGACAAACATTTAATAAGTAATCACTAGTTTTCATAGTTGAAAAAACTTGGTGAAGTGAAGTTGACTGCCAACACCCTCAAAAAAGACAGGATCATCTTGGAGAAGGAAAAGGTAGATACTCACAACCACCTGCCAGACCAGAGCCTCCAGCCATAGATCAACCAGCACAGGTTCTGAATGCAAACACAGACATCTCCACATCCGCTGAAGAAAAAGACACCTTGTGGAAGCTGGCTCGGCTCATCAAGGGAAAAGAACAACATGTCCCATCCTGGTCTGCTTTCAATGCATTTATCACAGATAAGTCTCCTCCACTAACTACTGTGCGATACATGCCCTTTATAAGAGCTTCACCAACCGATTACTCCACAATCTACACTGCATTGATTCGTCTAACACAGCTCTCCTCTCAACTGGGGCGAAAGCATATCCTTGTCACTGCTGACCTTGCCATTTACAGCAAAGCCCAAGAAATCCTGTGGAACAAGCCATCCGCTCTTCATGGAAAAGTAACAATGCGACTGGGAGGCATGCACATCACCATGGCTTATCTTGCAAGTATTGGAAAACTATACGGAGATGGAGGACTGTTATCCATTTTGATTGAATCAGATGTGTATGGTGAGAACACTGCCCGTCAAGTGCTCAAAGGAAATCATCTGTCAAGGGGAGTGAGAAGCATGAAGCTTGTTCAAGAAGTGCTCTTTCGACTCTTTTGGAAAGCATTAATGTTGTGGTCTGAACAACAGGAGCAATTCTACTTTACACTGGAGCTACTGAAGGATGTACAACAGTCATTCTGCACAAAAGATAAGGCTTCAGCGAAACATCACACAAAACAAATTGAGGACCAACAGGTTGTAAGAGTAATGGAGTCAATTTGCAAGTTTGCATCAACAGGAAGTGAGCAGTCTGCAAGCTTTGTATACTGGCTCAAATTTATGCAAGGAGTGGATCTACTCTTGCGAATGTTGCGGGCAGAGAGAGATGCAGACTTTCCCCTTCATCTCAACTGCATGATTGAGGTTTTGCCATGGTTTAGGGCTGCTGGAAGAAACAACTATTCCAAGTATATGCCAATTTACATCGATGACATGAACAGGCTTCAGCAAAAACAGCCAGAATCATACAAATTCCTGGAAGAGGGTGGGTTTGTGGCACGTCGGTCTATTGACCGAAGCTTCAACTGTGTAGCAACCGATCAAGCATTGGAACAAACAATAAACCGTGAAGGTAAAAGTGAAGGTGGTGTTGTTGGTCTCACATTAAGGAAAGGGGCTCTCACAAG
Source organism: Urophycis tenuis (assembly GCA_036785325.1). Lineage (NCBI taxonomy): Eukaryota > Metazoa > Chordata > Actinopteri > Gadiformes > Phycidae > Urophycis > Urophycis tenuis. The sequence goes on along the minus strand of JAXIVH010000036.1, from coordinate 2,843,109 downwards.
ATGGCTGATGTCCAGGCATGTAACAGCAGAATATGTGGATGCCATGAAAATGCTTTGCAGCAGAAGTGTTCAAGGCCCACATACCCACCATGAGCATGGAGCCTTTAGAACGCTCAAAGATGAGGAGGACATACAAAAGATAACAAAAATTTTGGAGGAAAACATCAACCCGTTTGATCTGGGTAATGTCCCTGCGGAACTTGTGAACATTGTTACTGGTCAGGTTGCATCAGAAAAGGTATCTAAAAGTTTATCATGTTTCCTTGAAGATGCACATTACCAGACCCAAATGTTCACTGATCAGCGACTTGCCAAGGACACAAGAACTAAGAGCTTCTGGGAACCAGAGAGGAGAAGGTGTGCAGTTTCCTTTGCAGACATGAAAACACCAGTGTCAAAATGCATCGCAGAGCATCATCAGATGGACTCTGAGGTTCTTTTCAGGAGACTTTTAGCAGTTTCAAGCCAAGGAAATGTGTCCATGGTGAATGTGTTGTCTCACGAGCTTGCTGCTGTGCCACCTGCTTTATTCTATGATGATGGAAGGATGAGAAAAACCTCCAAAGCGGAGTTAGCCAAGAAACTTGAGGGAAATGTGTGTGCATTACCTGACACAACAGGACCATCAGTACACATCCTTGATGGTATGGCACTACTTCAAAGTCTGAACGAGTCTGGATTTCAAACGTTCAATGATCTTGGAGAACGGGTTCTGAAGAGAGTCCTTTTTTTGCTATCTGGTGTGGAGAAAGTCAGTTGCGTCACTGTTGTTTTTGATAGGTACGACAATCCAAACTCCATTAAACAACAAGAGAGACACAGACGTGGAGCAGTTGAGAATGGACCAACGCATCTAATCTCAGGAAATACAAAGGTGCCAAACTACAGGAGATTTCTGTGTAATGGTGGTAACAAAGTCATGCTTTCAGCATTTATCTGCGATTACATCACAGTCTCAGGACCACATAGACTAAATGAAAACCAGACTATTGTTTTGGCTGGAGGTTTTCAGAATCAGAATCAGAATCAGAATCAAGTTTATTGCCAAGTAGGTTTACACCTACAAGGAATTCGACTTGGTGCAATTGGTGCAAGGGAAAAAACAGTATTAAAAATATAAGTAAGTAAAAAAGTAAAAAAGTAGAAAAGTAAAATAACTATAATAAAATAAATATATATATATACAATGTACAATGAATATGAGTATGAATATGAATATGGAATACAGAGCAGTAGTGCATGCAGAGGAAAATGGAAAAATGGTGGACCCGAATGAGTGCACACTGTACACACTGTGCGTTAATGTAACGCAGACGATCTGAAGATGCCACGTTAATGTAGCATGTAGGTCTGTGTGGGGGGAGTGAGAGAGTCAGTGTCAGTGGGGGCTCCGGGCCTTGTTGACAAGGCTAGTGGCAGACGGGAAAAAACTGTTCTTATGCCGTGAGGTTTTGGTCCTGATGGACCGCAGCCTCCTGCCAGAGGGGAGTGATGCAAAGAGATGGTGACCGGGGTGGGAGGTTTGCAAAAGCCGAAGAGACTAAACTCATCCAAAAAGACAAAGTGGAGAGCCTACCTGAACTGAGCTGTGATCATGAGGAGGCTGACACAAGAATAGTGCTGCACGCCATCCACTTAAGCAAGACATACGCTAGAATAATGATCAGATGTGATGACACTGACGTCCTTGTGCTGCTCCTGTATTATGCCAGTTGTGGTATGTTTGACTCTGCATTGGTTTTCATGCACAAAGGCCACGCCGGTAAAGAAAAGTTTGTGTCAATCTGTGCATTGTATGAACACCTAGGAAAAGCCTTCTGCCAGTGTCTTCCAGCGTGTCATGCACTGACAGGATGTGATACAACAAGCAGTTTCTTCAGAATTGGGAAAACAACCGCCGTCACAAAGCTGCAGAAACACCTGGAAGAGCTGACTGGCTTGAGTCACTTTGGTTTGAGTGAACACTTGGATGATTCTTTACCTGTGGCCAGAGAGTTCATTTTAATTCTGTATGGAAGAAAGAAAAATGAGCAAGGTAAACAATGTGCCACTCTAGATGAACTGCGGTATGTACTGGCTTCTACCTCTGACATGCCAGCCTCTCATCTACCCCCAACTGAGGATGCATTTAAGCAGCATGTTCTGAGAGCCATGTACCAAACTGCTATTTGGTGCCACAGCCATCACCATCACCAAAAATCTATACTCTGGAATGCTGTTGGGAAGGGCTGGAGGTTAACAGGTGGAATTATGGAGCCGGTCATGTGTGTAAAGCCAGCAGCACCTCTAGAGGTGAGAGACCTGACTCACATGTACTGCAAAGACAAACAGTGTTGTCAAAGGAAGGGATGTCCTTGCATTGCAGCTGGCTTGCCATGCATTGAGTTCTATGCATGTGACCCTCTAGAGTGTCCCAACTCCAGTCTAGCTAGAAGCACAGTATAACAATTAACTTAAAGTTTATTCAAAACAAATTTAAGTTGTTGCTTGCCAATATGAATTATTACCATTGTTGTACTAATTTTAATACTAATATTAATAATATATGTATATATGTTCAAGAAATATATGTAAATGTTTGTCTTACGAGTTTGCATTTTCAACTTACCCATCTCTCCTACACATAGGCTACTGTTGTTGTTCCACAATGTTATACTATTTGTGTGTTATACTATACAAATGTGTTGTTTTATATGCTTTGACACAACCATCATCATATCCAGAATAGTGTCCTACCTGGGCACTGGGCATGTTTGTTCAAAAAACTTGAATTAAATGCACATATATACATGCAAGTTCTGACAGGTTTTGCGTCCTTATTGACATCCATACGGCCCCATTGTATTTTTTGCTGAACAGTTCTGGCAGTGCAGGGTGTCTGTTATGGGCTGGTGACACCAGAGAATTGACTGAAATGTCAAACAACTTATTTCCATGAGATGACAAAGATTTCTAGTACTTGTAAATTGCATTTAATTGTAACTGTTGACTTAATTTTCAAAACTACATGCATTTATATGGATCTGGTGTTGTGTTTCTGATCACTTATTTAATTTCCGCCTATATTCCAGTCATGTTTATGGGTATGTATTTTAAGAAAGGTCACATTAATTGGTTAATTTGTTATTTCATGACATTTACCAACTGTCTGTGGACACACAGTCCAAATTTGGTGAGTTTCTGATCTTTATTTCCAAAGATACATGTGATAAAGTAATCACTGTCCCTTTTGTAAACTCCGGAATTTTCACAATTTCCGGTTTTGAGGAGGATCTAAAGAACATCAAAAAAAACATGTTGTGCAGTAAAATATTTGTATACAACAATCCATTTCATAAACTAGACATGTTAGAGACATGAAAAAACATGGTTTTGCTTTGTTCTACCTCGGGTGGAGGTTTCTCAACTTTTGGGGCCTTATTTCCTGTACTATATGTGGCGCTGCGCGTGCGCAGAATGGCGCTGTGCATGCACAGAATGCAAAATCCGATTCAGATCCGATTGCTGAGTATACATGCCGTTAAAAGTCCGACTATGAACGAATTATCTAGGTGTTGTTATCCGATTTCGAGATGTCCGAAGTAGGTTGGATTAAGGTGTTTACATGCACTTCATCAACGATGTCTTATACGATTAGAAATTCGAATTTCTTGCTGCATGTAAACGTACTGATTGAATCATTCTCTCTCTTTCTCTCTCTCTCTCTGTCTCTCTCTCTCGCTCTCTCCAACACACTGACAGCAGACGGTCTGTGAATAGCCCCTCCTCTTGGTGCACAGTCTGAATCAGAACATGATCCTGCTCAGGAGTAAGGATGGCTGTTGGCTTTTCCCCACAGAGAAGATGGCCAAATTCATTCATAGAATCAATCCGGAGTTCCCAAAACAAAAAAAAAGTTGAATCGAAAACTTGTGTTGTAGGTACTTTTTTGGTGAAAGTTTCCACATAGTTTCCACACCGGAGTTCCACTGGCCACTTTGTTTTGACCTGCTTTATACAGTACAGATACCATTCTGAACTGCCTTTTAACTTGTTGGGAACTTGTTGAAACACGAGACGTCTCCGGTTTGATTGCATTTTAGTTAAGGGAAGGGTACTATGTAATTTGCCTATTGTGTAGAACAACCAAACAATGTCTCTATGGAGAGCCACTGCTGCTGCCCAACAGTCTCCTTGGTTGTACATCGTGAGACACACAGGACTCATACTTGTGAGCAAGTCTTCAGTTCCTTAGACCGCTCTCATTCAGAGAGTAAATTTCTGTTGAATATCCTCCCTCCAACAAAAAAATGCTTTCACATTCGCAGCCCTGGAGATCAGTAGAACTCACCAGTCCTGGCTTCCACCACATTAAGATTTGGTCCCTGGCCTGCTTGATTAAATTAAAAATTCAAACTAATTAAAACTAAGATTGAGATGAGTGACGATTGATGAGTGATTTCTAATAACTTTGTATAGAACTCCAAGTAGACAGGGATGAGTAGGTGACCGTTCTAGCTTAAATACCCAGGAACAGATTGATGAGGAGCTAACAATTTTTTGTGGTTATAAATAAATGTGTGTAACTAAGCAGTTTGGTAGCATTGTGTTGTTCTATTACCTGGCCGTCAGACTCCTGTGTATGTTGACCAGACGCGCTAGGTCATCGACATGACACGCCTGGGTAGCCTTTGGACTCATCTTGAATTTGGACATGGCACTTTGAAGATGAAGCTCCTCCCCCTTTTCCTTCAGCTCCAGCCACAGGGAGATGACGTCTGCAGTGCACGCCCTGAACGTATATACAAAGGGTTGTTGTTGATTTTTATTAAAGCAGATTAACGTTGATTTTGATTCCTTCACTCTTGATGCTGTATGGGCTTACTCTAAATGGTATGGCCTTCTCAATGATAACTAAAAGATACCCAGAATGGATAACTACAAACTGATAGTTAAACCCAAATCTAAACTAAAAGCAGATTGCTTAGAAAGTTTTTTACCATTTTAGCTACTTTACCATAAATTCTTAAATGATTATGGACTTGCTCAATGGCTCACTGAAGGGTCAGATGTCTCATTGACATCTCATTGACATCTCCATTGGGCACTATGTGCCCAATGGAGTAGAAGCAGGCCAACATATAGTTTTCTGACAATTTGTTCTTCCTCAGCAACTATGACTGCCCTTTGCTGCCAGGTTGAGCAGTATACATACCTGTATGTCACAATGTTGCCAAACCCCAGTAGCGACAGAATTCCAGATGTGCGTATCCCAGTATCCTCCAGTCCCAGGCAGAACCCAGCACCTTCCGTTCCCACCAACTCCAGGACCTTCCCCACCACATACACATCTGATGGCCACATTCTCACTCCCTGGAACCTCATCTCCTTGGGGAATATTTTCGCAAGGGGACCGAGGGGCAGTGTGCCCCATTGTCTCTCTCCGCTGCCAATGCTGGCCTCGTAAATGCAGTGACATATCTCCAGCAAGTGGGCACTGCTATGTTCAACCTGGTCAAGGTGCTGCTCGAGGTACTTGATTAGTACAGCCTGCTTGGAGGCGGCAGTGTCCTTGGAGCCATCGGAAGACAGAAAGAGAGTCCCAATGGCAAATCTCTGCACAAGGTTATGTTCCTCCTTCTGAGCCCGCCGCCGACCCCTGGGAAGGCCCACCTGCATGGGAAAGGTCTTCAAGATTCCAGATGTTTTCCTTAGGTGTCAGAAACAGAAAACACAGAGAGAGAGAGAGAGAGAGAGAGAGAGAGAGAGAGAGAGAGAGAGAGAGAGAGAGAGAGAGATCTTACCTATTTCCAAATAATGCAAATATGCCACAAACCACTTAAATAAAGAGATGGACAACAGACATCATCATTGCTATCTCATGTTATCAATTTCCTTCTATTTCTTCCAGCCGGAGGCTTTGCCTCCTGGATACTGGTGATCGACCAATTCCCGTACACTCACATGGCCAAGGCAGTGACCAATAACTTCTCAATCACATTACGACGACAGTGCAGCAGAATGAGGCTACAGCGTTTCAGACTTTGAGGAATTACAAACAATGCAAAACAGCGAGAGGGGGGATTCAGACATTCCCCTTGAACAAAGTCTTGTTCAACATATCTCAAAGTCAGCTCAAGTGTTTGAGCTGACTTTGAGATATGTTATGATTAGTTAGTGTCTTTAGATCCTGTTGTCCATCACTTTACCTCTTTAAATAAAGTTACACCGATATCAAATTTAATGTTGGATCCCTTGATATTTCATTTTACCTTGTGGATGATATGTGGAGACCCGTCAGGAAGCTCTGGAGGAAAGGGTTAGCCCATGACAGAACGTGGCTATCATCACAAATATCCTCATCTTCCTCATTCTTTATCTTACTTTCGGTGTTCTTCCCTTCCGCACTCTCCCGTCTTTTCCCTTTCTTTACTGCACTCTCCATTTGCCCTACGTGTGCTCCTCCTTCCTCGCTTTCACCAGCTGAGACCCCTGGTGACCTCCCCTGTAGATGGGAGGAGCGGAAGAGTCCGGCCCTCAGGCCGACCTCTCTCACTGTAGCTGTGATGGATCGCCCTGGAGGAAGTACAAGGTCATTCTGCTGGACCCCTTCCCATGCCAAACGGCTCAGTTGGACCAACAACTCTTCCTCATCGCTTCTGTCATTTGATTTTGTCATCTTTTGCTCTGAAGTCTGCTTCTCTTTTACTTTGCCTTCTGTTCTTGCCCTTCGGGTGCAAAGGTGGTTATACATCTTTCTGTTTACTTTCTTAGCTGTAACGTGTTTGAGACTCCCGTGTGTTGCCCTAGTGTCGCATTTGAGCGTGACTTGGGACCGGGCTGACAACAGAGTATGACTACCGCTCATGTCCTTGGACTCCTGTGCCAGCTTTAGTCTCAGGGCTTGATGACAAAGTCCAGTGAGTGTGTCAGGAAGGGTCTCTGAAGGATCGCAATGTTCCAGTACAAAACATACCAAATAAAAGAGTGCTGGGTTCCAGCAAAGGCTGAACAGATAGGGACTGCTCTTCAACCGGGTTAGGGCGGTGGCGTAGATGGCTGGTTCGGTGAAGTACCGGGATACAGCGTCATCTACCTCTGTAGGGTTGAAGCCGCAGAGCTCCAAGAGGCTGTCAGCCCAGCGGCAAAGGGTGCCAGTGGCTCCTCTCGGCCTGGCTGTGATCAGCAAGGTGCAACCAGGTAGAAAAACCCTCTGGAGCAAGGCAGAGTATAACAGCCTCACGGTGTAGGCCTGTTTCATGGCGTCCTTCTGGAGGTCAGCCACCAGGCTCTTTTCAAGAGCCTGCAGCAAAGGCTCCAGGCACCAAGTCTCTTCGAAACCATCAAAAACAACAAGAACACGTTCGGGGGCAGCGGCAACATGCCTGAAGACCTCATCGATGTCCAGGCACAGAGGTGTCACTGGGGAGAAGCCGCCAAGCAGGAGGGTCTGCAGACTGAAGGTGGGCTTGGTTAGAGCAAGGCCTTTACCATCCAACAGAAAGAAGAAGTCAAACTGAGGGAAGGACCCGTTGGACCATTCAAGGCCAAGGCTCCGGATCAGGGTGGTCTTCCCTATCCCAGCACTGCCGAGGACCAATACCGAACGTTTGGGCTGTGATCCAACTGAGCCCTCAAAGATCTGAGGAAGACAGCAGAAAAGAGGTATATATTGATTATATTATACAAGACTAAACCCTTGTGACAGTTCTGACCGTCACTAACTCTAAAAGCTACCCACTCCTTTATCCTATTCACAAGTTTTTTTTTTTTTTCTACAATATTTAAACATTAAAAATGTCAACTTGAAAAGTTGTAAAAGTGTAATTGTCAAAGTTTTCACCTGACTCCGACCCAGGGAGGACTTCTTCCGCTCCACGTCTCCCATGAAGGCCAGCTCCTTCTCGAAACACGCATTGCTCTTCTTCTTCAAGCGCAGGATGTCCCTCCGGACCAGTTGTGTATCAACATAATGGGACCTCAGGTTAAGACCCCTCTCCATGTGAACGCACGCTTTCTCCATGTGAGCTTTTGACTCAACAATATAATCCACAACACAGTCTGTGGGAAAAACACAGATCATACAATTTGATTAACATGCACTGTGAGCTACAAGCCAATCATATTGAGCCATGTACTACTATTATTAAATAATAATGATTGATTACAATAATTTATACTTTTGAGAACACAAGTACAGGTTGGAATGAAACCCTTTGAAACATTGCTGTCATCTTTATTCCAAAGAGGATATGAGACCGGATGTTGGACCCACCCTTGGTGTGGGACTGGGTGGACAGGCCGGGCCCAGCAGTGGCCGAGATAGTACCTTGTGGAGCTGATACCGCTTCACTCACTGTATACAGAGGGACATCTTGGTTAAGAGCAGGCCTCCCATGGAGCATCCATGCATGCAAAGGAGAGCTTGGTGTTGGTACCATATCTTGGTGGTAGAACCACCATACCATCTAAAGTATAGATAATATTTTACAACTATGAATTAGTATATTTGTTTAGGTTCCCCAATGTCAGTCAACACAGTTACGCTAGAGTTGTGCAGCAGCAGAAACCATGATCTGTTGTGCTAAACCAAACATGTTTCAGATCTAGGACCTCTTTCCTACTCCAGATTGACATGATCAAATTCTATGAGTCATATTTAATCTGCTGCACATGTCTTCACTCACCTGGGAAATGATGTGAGACTGAGGGTGGTGATGACACTGTGTGGGGAAAGACATGGTGAAGAAACAAAACAGTGCCTACCTTTACATTTAGGAGTTTTGAGTATGAAAATGACAGGTGGGAAAGCAAAAAGCGTTAAAACAAACCTAACTAGACGTCGACCGATTAATCGGTTTGGCCGATTAATCGGCGCCGATAGGACGTTTTATTAACTATCGGCATTAACGGAAATTGGCCCGATAGTGGCCGATGGCTGTTTTTTTCCCCACAGCGCAATGAACTACTGCTCCTTCCCTGGCCTGCGCTGCTGTCTGTCTCTCTGATCACTGAGGGGAGGGGCTGCTCTGCACACAGCGCACATGGGGGGGGGGGGGGGGGGGGGGTGGGGTATCGGCCGATTAATCGGCTATCGGGTTTTTCCTGCTCCAAACTATCGTTATTATATCGGCCTTTAAAAATTCACTATCGGTCGACCTCTAAACCTAACCCTAACCCTAACCGTAACCCTAACAAACAGAAGAGAACATGAGGACGTCCACCCTGCAGCACTGCAGCGCCACTATGGAAGACTTTGCACATCAACTTTGAACAAATACTGTTTTCTTTGAAGGAGTAATTTGTTATAAGAAGTAAACAGCTATAACATCGTCCAAAGTATCACTGTTCTGCACTGCAGACTTCAAGACCAGGACAAGCGAATATTGAGATAATTCAGTTCCATCTGGATCCATATTACAGCTTGAACTAGCATTAATATGTCTTAAGAGTTCTCGCACACTGTCCCATTATATACACATCTTCGCAAAGCACAGCAGCACTCACCAAAAATAAAGGCAGATGTACTGGTGGTCGAACTGGACAGTGCAACAGCAATTAGTGAATGCGGAGAAAGAGGAAGAAGAGTGGGAATCTGACGTCCTTCCGAGTTGGGCAGTGTGAGGAACTGGAAGGGCAGTTGGAGGGATGGGTAGAGCTGGAGGGTTCTTGGGGACGGTGTGGAGGTAGTCAATGCACTCTCTGGATTGGACGGCGACAATACCATATCTCCGCCTGCAGGATCTGCTGGGATTGTGGGTTCTATTCTGTCTACATCGTGCCATTCCTCCACAGCATCTGCACATAGTGAAAGCGGGACTTCAGTGACATTGCTGTGAAATGTCACTGTTCAGCAAGTAAACGAGTGAGACTGAGAGGGAAGCTTACTGATGGTGTCTGGGTTTTCTTGGGTGTCTATCGGCTCAGAGTTGTCCGTGGTCAAATCAAAGAGGGTATCTTGGTCTGAGGTGAGGGCAAAACAATCGCACATCAGTTAAAGCATCCAAGTACATTCTCTCTCCTTTTGTGTGTGTGTGTGTGTGTGTGTGTGTGTGACATTTCCACTGACCTGTGAATATAGACAGGAATTCCTCCATTTCCTCGACATCTAGATGGGAAGAGTTGAAGGACTTGAAGAACATGATGATGGTGACAGTGTTGTTATATCAAAAAACGCTATAGTAAAGTCTCTGTAAAAAAAATTCTAATGTTTCATCACAAGGAATAAGACTTTGGCTACTAAGCAAAGACAATACATAGTAGAGACCTTGACGTAAGCTACAAATCATTTTGGGAGAAAATAGATGGTCCTATATTTGTTTTGTGTTGGTGTTTACCTGGCAGGTCTCCGTTGTCAGAGGGAACGTAAGGATCTGATTCCTGCTCCACATGTTCTAGTGTGAGAGAGTGAAAGTTATTCATCCATAATGAGAGGCCTCACTTTCAAATAATAAGTAGATATTGCAGACCTTTTAGGGTCACATTAAAGACCTACAGCCTACTATCAGGTGATGTTGTGGCGTGAATACTGACAACATTGGGATAGTGTATGCCTCAAACTGAGAAGCATTTACATTTTCAATAAATGACAATGGCAATATATTCTGTAGACTGTTTCAAAGGGCTTCATGGGCCAACATGGCCTGTGAAGCTCTTTGAAACAGTGTACTGAAGAAATGCTTCTTTTAGGGTTTAGTGTCAATGGGTGTCGTCACATAATATGTGACGACACCCATTAACACTAAACCCTAAAAGAAGCATTTCTTCATCCAGATAACAGCCAACAGGATGCTGTGAATCTGAGGAACTAACAAATAGATACATTCACACCAGTAGAGCAACTGCCACTCCCTCCCCTATAAAATGTGTTTCCCAAATTAGAGTGCACAAGTAAAGTGCTAAAGTAAATCAGCATATAGCACCTTTTTTAAAAATGTGTTACAAAGTGCTGAATAACAGAAATAGAAGAGCAGTGTAGATATACACAAACATAAACATAATAGGGAACTCCAAATAGTCCAAACATGACATCTGACTATTTCAGCCCTGTCTATACAGTTGTGTCATAAAATGTTTTATAAAAACGCTTTTTTTTTAAACAGTTTCGTCAGTCGCACCATGACGGATTTCATCAGCCCCCTAAGGCACTCTGAGAAGCAGATGGGATATTAGGTCTTATCCCACTGATGCAGCTAGAACCGGGCTAGGTCTTATTCTGGGACATGTTAGTGAAGACTTCAGGCAGCAGGGGCAGCAGAACTAGTGGGGTGAGTGAGCGTGGTTTAGGGGTTAAACCACTAACCACCGCCGTCTTTCTACCCACATAAGATGATATTAATGAAGCTGCGTAGTAGAATATTCACTGCAACGAGCTTTGTATAGCAACATTATCAACGCAAAGAAGACGAGTACAGCCCTACGCGATTAAAAGTATGTATTAACATTAAGCCGTCATTGGCCATGAGTAGGTATTCATGAAGTAGCCATATAGCACAAAGTAGCATTACCCTCCCGTGCGTCCTGCATGGTTCCTCTCCAGTCTGTGTCATGTACGGTGACATGGAGCGGCGCTGCCTGTCCTCGAATGGCTTCTGAGAGGCAGCGCTGTGGGACGCAGCTGGGGAGGTTACTTTCACTTTCGTTATAGACAAAGACAATGCATGGCTTTTTTTTTATTTATAATTATTTGGAAAGAGTTTTATATTTAGAATCCGATACAATATCGCATACGTAGAAAACATTGCAGCACGTCAAAACATTAAACGTTAAAACTACACTCACTGCTGCTCACGAATAAGGTTCTAAAAGTCCTGAGCGACCTCAGAGCCAGTAGCAGCAGACCATGTGAACAGTGGCCGTTTGGCTGGTAAGTCCCTAACATCCACAGTCTCATAACATGACAACATCAACAGTAGGCCTATCCCCGCCGCCGGGTTACCAACTGCCAAACCGTGGACAAGGTTGCCAGATCGGTGAACACATCATGAAACAGTAAGTTACAAGCTCTAGGCGAAAGTTGGTGCAACATAGTAAAATGCACACTATAAGGTTGCTTTGCTACTGTTGTTATCGTCAATACCTCTCGACCACTGTACGTGCACTGACTGGTATGGACAGAAAATCATTCATTTTTAATTGTGAGCTACCCAAAAGGTGAAGCCAAACAAAGCAGAATTGCTGCAAGGAATTATCTGAATACGAAACTGAAACGAAGTTCAGGAAACCTAAATATAGCCTCGCCGGGGATAAGATAGAGTCCAGAGGCCTCATTTATCAACCGTGTCTACGTACATATGTGGCATTTCACAGCCGACACTGAGTAGAATCATGCCAGCTGTGTTGGATGCAATAATTTCTCTAGCCCCACTTTACATTCAGTTCCCGTACAGGCAACATGATTCTACTCATTTCGGCTGTGAAATGCCGCATATAGGTTGAAATGTCCCGGTAGCCAAAAATCCCAGTGTGGACAGGAGCTGGATGTGCACTGGAATGGCTTTGGTTCGTTTGGTCTCTCGCTCCAATATATGTTGTGAATCCCGGCATAAATCCACAAGTAGGCCTATATTTTTGGGGAATCTGTACCTGCTGAGAAGCCACTCTGTGCTCTGACTGAGCATATCCACACGCTCTTTGAAAACGCGCTCCCTGCGGAGCGCACGGTTCTCTAGATCTTCCAAAAGTGCAAGGATGCGCCATCGTCCTTATTTCAAGTTGTCTTTTCAGGTTTCCTGTCACAGCTGTCTTTTATAGCTTGTCATACCAATTATTCAAAAATGTCTGCTATGTCACTAATTGAGAATTGTTATTAATTAGAGGATAGGGCGGACATGTGTGACATTTGTGATTGCTGAACACTGCGACTCTTAATGGGTTCTCTCTTAGTAGCTTCACTATTCTACCACGAGATTTTGTGTGTACGCATGGTCAGAGTTGTGCTTAAATTTACGCACGTTCCTAAGCATAAGTACAAGTTGATAAATTCCATACTTTGCGTGGGAATGTTCTTACGCACTCATTACGCACACATCTCTGCGTACGCACGGTTGATAAAGGCCCCTGCGGACGTTTTTTTCAATTACATTGCACTTTGTTTTTATAGCCCTTAGTCTCAAAGGGCATTTTAATAAATGCACTCTGGCACCTTATTTATATTCCAAGCACATGCCTTTATCATTATAGTTGATAGAATGGGACAATGAATCAAACTTCCATGGCTTTAGACTAGAGTTTGTGAATAAAGTGCACATATCAAATCCAACTGAAATTTTCACGCATTGAATGTTACTACTATATACAGAATGCTATAAAAGCGAGTTTTAGCTTACCAATTGCTAAGAAAAAAAATCTGGCTTTTACATCACAATGCACCAAGTGATTTTTTGTTGCAAAAGTACTCGACCATATTGAGTGTTGCAGTCGTCCGGGGAACTGAACAAATAATGTAATTCTCCATAGTGCTTTTAATATTACACCTCCTGTTCAGAAAATTATTAGGCTGCTATATAATAATCATACTGCCGAAACTTAATGGAGAATACTATGTGTTTGTGTGATGCTGAGGAATTTAAGTGTGAATTGTCATGTTGTATTTTGATCATATTGATGTTTGATTGATTTTAGTTAATTTTGTACACAGTATCATCGCATTTGCAGGTCAAAATACACCAAGATATTAAGGGTAGAGAACTCAAGGGAGTGCATTTTCAGCACTGGCTCTACAGTGGATGAACCTGTCACACCGTCTATTAACGGCGGAGCATATGCATGTCATACAATTATATTAGACTTGCTACAACCAAAACTATACATTTTCCATTTTAAGAATTGCACCCAGCTAGTGAGGAAAATAGGCACATCCATTTTGGAGTACTTTCACGTGCACTTAAACCATTTGAGGAATTATAAACCATTCAGGAAATAAGTCCAAAAATATTGAGCCACTCACACAACACAGAAAATGCATAGCAAACTTGAAGCCAAAGTTGTAAATAAAAAAAATAACTTACGTGGAGCATGTGTCAATGATGGCTGCTTTAAGCCATCTGTCTGACTGAGCCCGAGTCAGACAGATTGGACCTGTTGTGCGCAATCAATGTGCACAGGTTTAAACAGCCATCACCGCACACACAGGGAGATGTGATGGCAGCACGTTACACCTGCGGCTTTACTTCATAATATGCTAACTATGCACTCTAGCGGTCCCTGCTTCACCGCCCTGCATCGTCTGAGGAGCCCGGTTCTAGCTACATCAGTTACATAACACACATACTCATACAATGTCTTTTATTGATCAGTAAATCACACAAAACACTCTATCAACAGATTTATAACAAAAATACAAAGAATTACAGATTTTAAAGTGGCCTAAAACACTGCTGTGTTTGCCACTTTGACAAATGGCTCGAAATGGATGCACAGACCGAAAGAATGCTTAAACAATTTAACCATCCATATACTGAAGGAATGTTCATTTATCATCAAGCGCTGAAGGTGATTGATGCGTCTCACTTCCCTTCGGCCCACCACAGTGAGCTGCTCTGTCATCCCTGGCAACCGCCTCCAACCACCAGCACACTAAAACATGACCCTCTGGCACGGCAGAGGCCACTTCCGGTCCTGGAACACATTGTTTCATCAAGTCACAGCAAGGCCACTGGTGCCATGACACCCACTCTGCCATGCCTTCACGAATGCATTGCCATGACGCCAATGCCTTTCTCGTCGTTTTCCATTGTCCTCGAGGAAGAAGTTATTTGCTATTTGCCGTTGCTAGCTTCCCTGACGTTAGCAGAGGTGATTAATGCAGTTTACAAGAAATGTTGCCTGGAGCCAAGGTGCACCAACATGGAAGCTCCCTGTAAAGTAGGTGGATAATAGTCCTACACAATTATGCATTTGTCTTTTAAGTAATCAGATATTATTGAAGTAAAACGGAATAATGCTAATCTTTTAATGTTAAATATGGGAAAAATGTAGTTTGCAATGAAAACACATGATATTAGTTTATTTACACAAAATACTATTTCAGGTCTGCTCAAGTAGGAAAAATCCAATGCATTCGGTACAAAGAGCATTACATATATAAAAGACATTACATATATAACACAGCGACACACTGATTAAGGAATGTTCCGGAATGTATTTCCATTTGCGACAAAATGACAAAATGAGTTGGTTATGACTGTGGGTATGAGTGAACTGTACAACATGGTCTTTACCAGTGCTCTGTGTCAGCCCAGGCTCTGCTCCTCTATGTTGTGGTTGGAACAATAATCCCGAATGCCTGGAGATAAAGAAAGGGCAGGTGATCAAATTGACCGCAATAAATGCAGTAGCAAATGATTCTGATGACACTGCATTTGACTTTTTAATATTTATTAGTGATGTTGCTTGTGATACTTGAGTTTCTTTGCCTGTACTACCTGAACTCTTGAATTAGTCACATGCAGCTATTATTTATAGGGATTCAAAACAGATGGGCCAATATGTAAAACATGCAAATGAATGTCTGGCTGGCCTCATGGAGCCATGTGCAAAAACATAGAGCCTGCCGCCTCAATCAGGTTATCCGACACTTTGTGATGGACGCAGAAGAAATGACAACCAAAAAGTACAACACTGTAAACCGCAGTGAGACTCACGTCACCGTTGAACGCCCTAGCCGTGAACTCATAGTGATCTGCATGTCATCCCACCCCGGGTGTTTGTATGACTCACTCTGCACGATGCTGAGGTAGGCCTGGGCCGCCGGGGACTCCGGCGCCTCGCTGAGGAAGGACCTGCCCTCGTCACAGCTGCGCCCGATGCGGGGGTCCAGCGGCACCCGGCCCAGCAGGGGCAGGCCCAGCTCCGCGCACATCCGCTCAGCGCCCCCGGAGGTCGGAGGGAAGATCTGCGACGTGTTCTGTAGCAGAGGAGGGGGACAAGGGGGGGGGGGGGGGGGTCCAACATCCTAAGAGTTTGTCATTTTATCAATGACATATAATGCACAAAATATGTACATTATATTATTCATACATTGTATGGATAATACAATATGCATAAAGGTCAGTAAAAGAGCGGCGACATGGGTCTGAACCAGAGGGAGAGCAGACATACGTCTTCTCTAGAGATACAGCGTCCTTCTAGTGTTGCATGAAAAACATGTCTGTTGTCTGAAAAGGTATGACAACAAAGACAAGATGACAGAAAATGATGGTGATGCACTCTGGGGGCGGGGCACTGGTGTCCTCGGGGCAGCCATCACCTTGCACTTGGGACAGGTGAAGCCACTCATGTTCTCCACCACGCCTATGATTGGAAGCTTGACCTTCTGGCAGAACCGGATCTCCTTGCGCACGTCCTGCAGTGACACTTCCTGAGGAAAAGTAAAGAGATGAGAGAAAGGGTCAGCCATTTTGTGTGTGTGTGTGTGTGTGTGTGTGTGCGTGCGTGCGTGCGTGCGTGCGTGTGCGTGTTACCTGAGGTGTGGTGATGATAACAGCCCCATCAATACCAGCAGTGCTTAGGTACTGGACGATGGAGAGATGCTCATCTGAGGTGCCAGGGGGCGTGTCCACGATGAGGTAATCCAGGTCCGCCCAATCAACATCCCTCAAGAACTGCTTGATCATACCTGAATGTTGGAACGGAGGGCAGGGGGGAACAGACGCTTACTGGTAGATATATACACATACAGTATACGTTCTGTCATCAATGTGTATGGAGCTGAAAGCTAGTGTGTACCATTTTTTTTCGGCCCCCTCCAAATGACAGCGTCATCTGGGCTGCTGAGCAGGAAGCCAATGGACATGACTGCCAGGTTCTCCTCCACATACTGGGAGACGAAAGAAACGCACCCACAGCCCCGGGACTTAGCAGGGAGAGACTACCATGAAGGTGGCTTCATGAAAATATCAGGGGTGATCAGGGGGAATGACTCACCACCGGAGACCAGCCAGACCCACTCTGATGGACCTGAAAGTGAAGCAAACAGGTTGAGCTCAGCAGCCCACCCTGGGAGGTACCAGCATAACTACTAGATTTGAAGTTGTTAAAGCTTCAAACAAAAAAATATAATGTACATTTCAAGTATATATCAACAGTGATATTGATTGAACATAAAACATACATTTTGCTATGTTGATAGCAAAATGTTGATTATAGAGCTTTACGTGATCTAATTGAGGATTTATTTGTAATGTCAATACTATATCTATCCAATGCATGCAGAATGACAAATCAAGAACACGATGCAGTCAAAGAGTCAGGTAAAGTTTCAGGCTTGGTACACATACTGCCACATGCATGGTGGTGTGAGTGTTTGAGCACAGACCTGCTCCCCTTCCAAGCCCATCATCCTTGGAATAGAAGGCCCACAGATATCCACGTCGAGCAGGGCCACCTGGCAGTGAGGGAGACGGAGTGAGAAGATTCGAGGCACAGCAACAGCTCAACATGGCAACCTTGGCTCATGCACAAGCATGTGGCCTTTAAGCGCTGGCTACTCTTCTGCCCCAGCCATTGCCTCCTGCCAATTCCTGCCCTGGTCCTTAATATAGTCACTATATTCACTCACTAAGTACATAATTAACTGTGCATACATGTATGTGGGTGTTCTTGTGCAACATGATGGCAGTATCACCAGAGGGCAGCAGAGTTATGCTGTGTGTGTGTGTGTGTGTGTGTGTGTGTGTGTGTGTGTGTGTGTGTGTGTGTGTGTGTGTGTGTGTCTAAAAACAAGGTGGTGGGGGGGGTCCCATTGCCATAGGCAGCAGGTTGGAGGATTTCAATTGAAAAAAGTTAGCTTTTTTTCAGATTCTGAAGAAAGAGAAGGAGGAGGAGCTGTTTTGGACAGAGTTGTGACTGGTTGTGTGTGTGCAGCACAGCACATTTTATTTCATGAGGAATGTTCCTCATGGAGGGGGGGGGGGGGGGGGCTCTCACAGATGATGGCAGCCATGTTGTGTGTGCCTGCATTTCCACACACACACACACACACACACACACACACACACACACACACACACACACACACACACACACACACACACACACACACACACACACACACACACACACACACACACACACACACACACACACAGTGGAACTATTGGGAGAGTCAAGAACTAGGTCACAAGCAGATCCAACTGGTATCTGTAGAGTTTGGTCTGGAAAGGAAAGGTCTCTATTTGAGGGCAGCGGTCTCTATTGGAGGGCAGTGGTCTCTATGAGGGCAGCGGTCTCTCTGAGGGCAGCGGTCTCTCTGAGGGCAGCGGTCTCTCTGAGGGAAGTGGTCTCTATTGGAGGGCAGCGGTCTCTCTGAGGGCAGCGGTCTCTCTGAGGGCAGCGGTCTCTCTGAGGGAAGTGGTCTCTATTGGAGGGCAGCGGTCTCTCTGAGGGCAGCGGTCTCTCTGAGGGCAGTGGTCTCTCTAAGGGCAGTGGTCTGTCTTTGAGGGCCAATATGCCACAAAAGCAGCAAGCTCAGCTTGAACACCGGCACGCATGATGATGAATGACAGCCATAGCAATGTTTATTAATGTATTACCACCAAATCACAGAGTATACATTTATTTTCCAATTGCAGAAATGTTCCAACAAATAAATAAGTATAAGTAAATAAGTACTTTTGAAATAAAAAACAACAACCTTTGACTGACTTGGCTGTGGCACTAGCAGTCTTTTTATGAGGATCCTTAAAAATGTGCTCTGCGAAATGGAATAATACCTTCCTCTGACTTCAGATGATAATGGCTCACACAAGTCTATTGGAAAAAACAGCTTGATGTGCCAATCATTCACTGGAAACGTAAAAGAAAGTCACACCATCACACACCAGCCCACTCAAACGGGCTATACTGTGTGTGTGTGTGTCCTGCTATCTAAGAACAGACAGATGTATTCCACTGTACATTCCTATTCCCTTGCCCTCAGAGGAAGGGAGGGGCGGGGGGGCGAGAGAGAAACGACCAGCATGGGGGGGGGGGGGGGGGGGGGCGCTAAAGACAAGATTAAGCTCAATACGAAAATGTCTGTTCTGACCGTTTGCTGCAACAAGGACCAACAGTTCTGGTTTAAAAGCTCTCATCACGTAGACTCTACATGAGAGATTATAAACCAGACTCATGCCATCCTCATTATGATGCATAGAAGGATTTGTTACTTAAGGTAATGGACAACAGAAATCTGTACGTTACTTCCAATTATGTCTTCAATGTGTGCATTAAGCATCAGAAAATAACATTCCAATGCTCTATTGCAATCTCATGTGATTTCAGTCTATTGGACAAGATATTTGGTAGGTGTGTAGTAGTCATCCCTCTGTGATAAGCAATGGTTATTTGACGTTTGGTGATCCTGTTGCCCCTCAGTTGTCTTACGATGATGTGTGCCCAATATGGCACCTATTCCTGCTCAGCGGCCCTGAAGGAAGGATCCATCTTACTGCACTCATTCTCAGGGCGGCGGACCCTTTGAGACGCTAACTGTGATGAATATACAAATAAAATGCTGAATGAACCGTGGCTGCATAAGTTACATTTTATTCAGTTCGCTAAGCATGATTAGTGATCCAAATTTGCCCTTTTGTCAGGAAAGCATACTGGGACAATACACCCTGAACTTCCTGTGTTGCATCTTATCAGGCGCTCACCAGCACAACCACCATGACTTGCAAAATTCTACTTGCAACAGTAGCAAGGCTTCGATAGCATTAGCTCAAAGCTGTAGCAGTAGCAGGAAAGTGTGATTTCTATCGTGTTGGGTGATTAAAAGTTGGGATTAAAAGTAACCCATCTGTTAGAATAAGTGTGTGACCAAGGCTGCCACTGGTTTGGCCTTACTGCTGCCAAAGTGCTACTGCCATTGTTTAAATTCATGACCAGGGCGCACACTCACTAAATGCTATTTGGCAGAATAGGTAGCGTAACTTTTTTTGCCAATTGATATTGGTCATAGGTAAAGGGCATTAAGCAGACGCTTTTGTCCAAAGCCACTTACAATCAGTACATTTGTGGGGTTCAACATGTGGACAGTTGGAGGAGGGGGATCAAGGGGATCGAACCGCCAACTTTACGGTTAGTGGGCGAACCGCTCTGTCCACCCGCTCTACCTACTGAGCTACTGCCGCCCCCAATAGATGTGTGTGTTTTGTTTGGTGTTTGACAGCTGCATAACAGCCCAGACAGGCCATGCTGCCCCTCACCTCCTTGGTGACATCGCTGGCCAGGGCGTGGGCCAGGTGGGCGCTGAAGGTGCTCTTCCCCACCCCGCCCTTCCCAGACAGCACCAGGATCTTGTGCTTCACTGTCAACATCTTCTCTGCTATCTCTGCAATGGCTGGTGGAAGAGAGAGGAAGAGGGTGAGGGGCCTGGTGGGTTGTGCCCCACAAAGACAATCTACATCACACGATAGCCAATCAAATTGTTACTAGAGTGCCAGGGATCCATTGAAATGCCACATCAGCCCCATGGCAACACGCCGTTACATGTGCAGCTCCAAAGGCCACAAAACGCAGTGTTTATTTTTTACATTGAAACAATCAAAGTACAAAAGAATGAAGTCATCTTTTCTGTCATTCGCCATCCAGGTATTAAGCTCTGCAATTCGCGGTGACCAGCGTCCTTTGGCAAAGAAGGACCTTCCAGTAATTATGATGGCAGTGTTTAGCAGCCACATGAAGAAGTTGAGGGAATGCCCATGAGTTGCGACACTGGCCCTGTTCACACCTGGCATTGTGTGATCAGATCACCAGTGGACAGCTCCAAGTACATCACGTTTACACATTAGAATGTGTTTCCACATGCGTCTCCTGTAAACTTACTTTTTTAACCAGCGTGAGGAAGCAATGCCCTTCCACATACATAGCCTCCCGGATAGTAAAATAATAAGAAAAAGAATAAGAAGAAGAAGAAGAAGAAGAAGAAGAAGAAGAAGAAGAAGAAGAAGAAGAAGAAGAAGAAGAAGAAGAAGAAGAAGAAGAAGAAGAAGAAGAAGAAGAAGAAGAAGAAGAAGAAGAAGAAGAAGAAGAAGAAGAAGAAGAAGGAGAAGAAGAAGAAGAAATCCAATACAGACCGAGTCTATTCATTGGCTTCTCAAAATGTTCAAATCTCCTGGACAAAGCTACCATACGCAATTTGTGATGGTTGATTGAATTTTAACAGGACGCCATTGGCAAGCAAATGAGTTGAGCAGGGGGCCTTCAATGTGGCCCCTGGCCTGGACTCAGTCACCTACACACTACTTAAAGACTCTTGCCACCACCCCCGATGGTCTGAGCTATCGGATCTCAATGTGTCCCCAATCCATCTTGGGTGCATTAACATCTGTACCTGTACACACCTGTACAAGATTTGTCCTTGTGATTTGATCACCCAAGATGCATGTTAATGTTAATAGGGCGACTGATGGCTCTGGAGGAACCCAGGGGTTACAATTACATAGGATTTTTGAGTTACGTGCCACTGTCAACAATTGCTGCATTGTTGAAAGAGGAAAGCCCTGCATATGGAGAAAGAGCTACTATCTTACCAGGGTCAGGAACCTTGGCCTCACCAGAGGCACAGATCTTCTGATTAGGACAGCCCTGGCATGCTGAGACCTTCCCTGCCTCCTCACTGGTCGTCCCAGGGCAGTCTGAAAACATTTTCATCAACATATTTAGCATTCAACACAAACATGTGACATGGTTTTTTATAGAGTGTAAATTAAGTTCTATGTTTCCCATTTAGTTACACAAGGGGTGGGTTGTAAAGTAAAGTATGGCCTCTGTATTTCATTTCGTATGACGCTTTCGCAAATACCTTAGCGTCTACACGAGAAGCCAGAGAAAACGGTAGGGTTAGAGCTTAGTAGTTAACCAACAGAATTGTGTCAAATGAATAAATAACTTATCTGAAACTATATTAAACTAAATGACAAAATTAAATTAAAAAACGTTTTTGAGACACATGAACCAAGCTTTCACATGAATACATTATCTTTTGAAGTAACGCAGTCATAATACATAACTGGTTAGTTTAGCTCATTGACAACAGGCCGAAATTATTGAATTATTGGAATTGTGTTGTTTTATTGGAGTTGTGTTATTTTAGGCTATTCGTGAATATAATGAACATGTATCGCAGGTGTTTTCTTCAAAACAAGCTTTTACAAGAACTTTCGTGAAACGATTGGGCATGATGCAAGAGAAATGAAATATCACCATATTTTGCTGATCGGTGAAT
>JAXIVH010000036.1:2725555-2810555 GCA_036785325.1 Urophycis tenuis | reverse complement strand
GATAGGAGGGACTGCCACCCTGTTGCTTCACTTGGTGAATAAGCAATTGAAACATCACATTTATGCATCAGTTTAAGCAATGATTTGTATGTATTTGGATGATTTTCATTATCCATTAGTGATTGATTCATTGAACTATGGCACACAGCACCATGACAGGCAGAGGGGGGGAAGGCTCCATTTCTCTCTGGTCTGTCCCCTTTAAGTCTCTCTCCGTAGAGTCTTTTCCTGAGGTGATCCCTGCCAGTCTACATGCCATATGGGAGTCATTACTCACTCCAGTCACTCTATGACTGCACACACACACACACACACCACACACACACACACACACACACACACACACACATACACACACACATGCCTATGTGTGTGTATGCATGAATGCATGCAGCCACGCATGCACACTCAAGGCAAGGATGGACATCAAATCATCCTGTGTGTGTGTGTGTGTGTGTGTGTGTGTGTGTGCATGAGCGTGTGCGCGTGTGTGTGTGTGTGTGTGTGTGCGCGCGCGGTGTGTGTGTGTGTGTGTGCGTGTGTGTGTGTGTAACGTGGCTGTTAGTGACTGCTGTGCCTAAATGAGGAGTTGAGATAGCCCATGATGCTAAATTGATTATCACCAGGAGTTTGGCCTGTCTGCCTGTTCGTCTGTAACAACCCTCCCCACGTCATTCCAACAACAACACTTTGTTTGTTGTTGGAATATGCGCTGCCATACTGACATACTCTGTGCTGTTGGACCTGCGATTCAGCACCAGTTGGACGTGGAGCCCCCAAACCCAGCTGAGCCTGCTATTTCAACTTGAGCTGTCACTCTTTGACTTAAGTTTGGTTTGTCCTACCAATGTGACTTCATCATCTGTCTGACAGTATAGGCGTGTTTGTGTGCATATTTTTTGTGGGAACATCTAAATGTGGTCTGAATGTCTATTCCAAGAATGTACCTTGTTCCTTGTCCATAACAATGTGTGCAGTGTAATGTCCATGTTGATGACCTCATTTAGTCTCCATATGGCTAATATGGTTTGGTGGAGGCCACAAGGACACAGTGTTGGACCTCACCAGAACCACGTGCGGATGACAGAGAGCCAGTGGTGCATGCACACTGGCAGCAGTGCACTCTTATCTGGTTTGCACTTCATCACTCGTACTTCAGGAAAACATCAGGAAAACATTGTGGTGGGCATTGCTTTGCTGAGTTGTTGTTAATGCCTTAAAAGGTTATTAAAGACACAGTATTGTGAATATAATGCAGACTAGACTGGTTTTCTGTCCAGCACACAAAAAAAATGAGCTTCTTTGGAACTTATTAGGACAGTGTCAACCCTAACCTGCCTCCAGGACTAAATTAAATTCACTTCATATTTATTGAGAATTTGGTTGATGTTTATGAGTTATCCACAACTTATTTTTAATTGACTTTCAATGTGTTGAAAGTTGGGTCTCTTGTTAGAATGTGTCTTTTAAAGCTGTGATGTCAATGAACACACTGATGACAAAAGCTGCTACTGCTTGCTGCGTCTACATCTTAAAATGTTTCAAGCAACAGACCTTGTTATATGTGCACTGCAGCTTATCTGAATGAACAGCCATTGTAATAACTATCATCAGCCATCAAACGTTGCCGTCTGCTAAACAATTGAAACAGTTCATCATCAAGGTGGCTGAGATGTTCAGAGTGACCTCTGGGCTGGGCAGAGGCACATCAAGCTGGCTGAGATGTTCACAGTGACCTCTGGGCTGGGCAGAGGCACATCAAGCTGGCTGAGATGTTCAGAGTGACCTCTGGGCTGGGCAGAGGCAGACAGTGGGTCAGTGGAGGCCAAGGGTCCCACACAGCAATTGTCAGATTGTAGGTTTCAAGTTCCACAGAAACAAAAGCTGCCACCCCTGTACACTCACCTCTTTGTTGTTGTGCCTCCTCTGTCCATACATCTCTTCACAACCATTATGCATCCATTATGTAATTACGACCGTGGCCGTTGTGGTGGAACGACATCACAGAGCAAACAGGCTTAGAGGCCTCCTGGGGGGCTCACTTCAAGACCCCTCAGTGACTCTGGCGTGACCGTCACGTATAAGAGCGTTGGGAAGGGGGCGACTCTGCCACGAATGGCTGAACTTCTCCAGGAACATTTCTCAGGTCAGACAGAGGCTGTCAAAGGGTAGCCCAGTCGACAGTGGTGCACCGACTAGACACCACAGAATCATGCACTGAACAAAATAGGTTAGAATCCATCGTCAATATATGTGATGCATTCAAAAATATGTTATTTAACATCCAAAAAAGATTCATGGAAATGCAACCACAACACTGCGGGTTTGCATATTGACTACTTGTAGCACTACAATATCTGAGCGTGATACACTGTTGGTTGGTTCATTGGTGGTTGTCAGGAAGAGACTTCGCGTCGGGGCTCCTGAGTTCCTAGCTTACTGCAAAGATTCCTCTCTCCCCAATCTAGGAAATTGCGTCTCTGTTTTTTGGCTTAATGCCAAAAGCTGCTAAATCACCAGTAGATCCCCTGTGGTTCACAGATCTGCCGAATGAGTTACCAAGTTAAACACAGCATTCTTCCTCTCGCTTTCAATCGAAGTCCTGAAGGAAAGTGGAAATACCAGACATCAGATCTTTCAGGGCTCTGTCTCCCGCTTTTATTGTGGAGGTGCTGGGAGGACTGAAAACGTTGCACTGTTGTGGTAACAAGACAGCACCCAAACCCTGGGGTGTGCATGTAAGTGTGCTTGTTTGTGTACCAGTATGTGTGTGTGTGTGTGTGTGTGTGTGTGTGTGTGTGTGTGTGTGTGTGTGTGTGTGTGTGTGCGTGTGCGTGCGTGCGTGTGTGTGTGTTTGTCTGACTTCCCAAGCAAAGGTTGTTTGGTCACTGGCCTCGCTCCAAGGCAAGCTCTGTCATTTGTGTTTTATCTAAAAATACGAAGGGGCCTATTATTGTTGTGTATACAGTGACTTGCCCGCACACGTGCACACATGCAAGTATGCACACAAAGTCACATAAACATATGCACATAAACATTGTCGTCGAAACTGACACAACTGGTTAGGGGATGCTGCTCTTCAAAGTAAGACTGTAATAAGCACATAATTAACATGACGTTTAAGTGAGACCAACTGTCCCAAAAGAAGTGAAAGAACTGTGAAATGGAAACAGAATCCGCTGCATGCGTGTGTGGAGAGTGTTTAGGAGCAGGGAGCCGTTGCGTGACTGGTATGTCAGCGAGCGAGCAGCAAACGCACATCACTGCTGCTCAGCCGTGTTCATCCTGGACTGGCCTCTCACCTATAGGGAGAGAGTGACACACTGAGCTGACTTTGGTTTTGTTGCTTCCAGCAAGTGCTCCAAGTGCTGTGTTTAGGTTGGTAAACTGTTTTACTGTCTCACAATGACCAGTCACAAAATGAAGGATTTTAAGCTGTCTTTTTTTTCAGAGAGAGAGAGAGAAAGAGAAAGAGAAAGAGAGAGAGAGAGAGAGAGAGAGAGAGAGAGAGAGAGAGAGAGAGAGAGAGAGAGAGAGAGAGAGAGAGAGAGAGAGAGAGAGAGAGAGAGAGAGAGAGATGGAAAGATATGGGAGGAGAATGAGACTAAGAGGCCCGGAGATTTTGTGGCTTTGTGTTTTATGAAAAGAGAAAAAAATAGACATTAAGTCAGCGTTTTACACACACACACACACACACACACACACACACACACACACACACACACACACACACACACACACACACACAAACACACACACACACAGACACACACACACACACACACACACACACACACACACAGACACACACACACACACACACACACACACACACACACAGACACACACACACACACACACACACACACACACACACACACACACACTTAATTTGCACAGTGATGCATCCATCCCCTGCCCCCTCTCCTCCATTATAAGGCTGAGTGGAGAAGAGGCATGCCTGTGTCTGACTGACGTACCAGCTAGCTGCTGCCCACTGCTGTGCCGACATGAGGAGTTGAGATGGCCATGATGCTGATTACCACCCAGGAGTTCACACTGTCCCTCTGCCAGTCTGTCTGCCATCGCCATCCTCCCCACTTCTTTGGCTTTCATTTGTAGTATTTTTGAAGTATAGTTGGTAGTATAGTAAGTAAGGTCTTTTGCGTAAGCATTTCAGTCTGCATTCTCGCTCTGTCTCTCTCTTTCTCCCTTTTTCTCCCTCGCTCTCGTCACGAACATGTGTTCTAGCAGACCTTTCTAGTGGTGTGAATGTGTGTGTTCCTATCTAGCTCTCCAGCCTTCTAATAATACAGATTCTGCAGAGTTTGTTTTTTTCTGTAGACCGTCTAATTGAATTTGGGGGATGAACTGCAGTACTGAAGCTGAGGGGCCTCATGGCTCTCACTCTCACTTTGTCTGGCATTACACTGTTCCAGATACCACACACCATACTGTCATGTGTACTAAACTACCCTTGGCATACTACGGCCTCCACACTATCTTCGCAACATGTTCCTTACATCTGTACATGTGTTTAGGTTAGTTGCAGCCAACAAAAATTGTCTTTGAGTGTCAACTGTGTGTTTTTTCCATGGTGGCGTTCTTGTGTTCCAAGTCCATTCCAGAGACATCTCTGAGACTTGGCTGATGTTGCCCCGGAAACTCAGACAGCATCGTTTACAGTTCTGCAGTGTTTAAGGACAGGAAGTCATCAAGTTCTGTCCCCAATGAAATGTCTGGCTAACATGCGGGACAATGTACTACGATAGGGTACAATGTGGCTGTTGCCACGCATCTGAGTCTGTAGTCGCATCTGTCATTTCACTCACAGAGTGCTTGTAATAAAAGTGAAGAGATGCCTTGAGAGCAGGAGCTTCCATGTTGCGTCTCTGGGTTCAGACAGTAACTACTGTTATATATTCTGTACTGGTCAGCAGTAAAGCCCACATATAATGAATCAAAGTGTACAGCTTGTCTTTTGATGTGCTCTTTCAGTATCCCCAGACAGGGCTGTACAGATCCCCCATGCAAACACGCACGCGCACGCACACACCCACACACACACGCACATGCACACACACACGCACACGCACACACGCACACGCACACACACGCACGCTTCCATGGATGCACATACTTCACAAAGACTGAGCACACTGCTTCCTGTCTGTAGGGCAAAGTTGTTTTTATGTTTTTACTGGGACTCCCATTAGGCATAACGGCCTAATTCCTCTGCTGTGTGTGTATGTGTGCATGTGTGTGTGTGTGTGTGTGTGCATGTGTGTGTGTGTGTGTGTGTGTGTGTGTGTGTGTGTGTGTGTGTGTGTGTTTGTGTGTGTGTGTGTGTGTGTGTGTGTGTGTGTGTGTGTGTGTGTGTGTGTGTGTGTGTGAGGCTGCAAGCAGGCATGTTGGCGTGGAACGTTTTTATTGCTATTGGCGACTCAGTGTCCAAAAGAGGTTGCAGTGTTAAGAGTGTGTGTGTGTGTGTGTTCAAAGTACGCTATTAAAACATAGCGGTCAAACACAAATCATTTGTATCTGTGTTTGTCTTCACTGTTTTCATTGTGTGATTATGGTGTTGTGAGTCTCGGCTTCATTATATTGATGCTATGGTCTTTCCATTGGTTTGTTCTGCAAACCATTCACTACAAGTGACTCAATAGCAGTGACACACACAGGTATACTGCATGCATGTTGTGGGCCTATGTAGACATGGTAAACAATTCCTTTTGTGTGCGTTTGTGGATCACAACAACATCCAGGCTTTAGTCTAGTCCAAAAACACACACTTTGAAGTAAGAATATTGATACTTTTACTGAGATGAAATACATCTAAGATGGGCGTTAACATCATTCCCATGTCACAACAGATTTGTGATATAAAATACATTTCCCTGTTTCCATTTATGTGGCCATTTTGTGTATGTACCAAACAACTCTGTCTACTCTCTGAAGTGTTGCAACCATACCATTTATGTTTGTTTGCTTCTCTAAGAGGTAAATAAGGTCCTCTTCAGATCTTTCATCAAGTCCTAGTCTAGACAGGCTTATATAGTAAATACTGTAGTCCCTGCTGAAAGCAGGCACGCACACACACACACGCACGCACACACACACACACACACACGCGCACACACACACACACACACACACACACAAATGTAAATGTAAACACATAACATACAGTGTAACTTAAATGTGATATCAATTTGAGGCAAAACTTTTATAGCATAAATATTTAGGGGGGCTACGTTATTATACTGACATCTTTATGTTTTGTTTGGAAATATTTGGCTTATTGGTAGCAGACGGGACAGCTGGCTGACTTCTACCCACGCAGACACCATCCAGCGTGTCCACACCACCCACTCCCCACACAGACACAGCGTGTCAACCCCACCCACTCCCCATACAGACACCATACAGCGTGTCCACCCCACCCACTCCCCACGCAGACACCATCCAGCGTGTCAACCCCACCCACTCCCCTCACAGACACCATCCAGCGTGTCCACCCCACCCACTCCCCACACAGACACCATCCAGCGTGTCCACCCCACCCACTCCCCACGCAGACACCATCCAGTGTGTCAACCCCACCCACTCCCCACACAGACACCATCCAGCGTGTCCACCCCACCCACTCCCCTCACAGACACCATCCAGCGTGTCCACCCCACCCACTCCCCTCACAGACACCATACAGCGTGTCAACCCCACCCACTCCCCATACAGACACCATACAGCGTGTCAACCCCACCCACTCCCCACACAGACACCATCCAGCGTGTCCACCCCACCCACTCCCCTCACAGACACCATCCAGCGTGTCCACCCCACCCACTCCCCTCACAGACACCATACAGCGTGTCAACCCCACCCACTCCCCACACAGACACCATACAGCGTGTCCACCCCACCCACTCCCCTCACAGACACCATCCAGTGTGTCAACCCCACCCACTCCCCACACAGACACCATCCAGCGTGTCCACCCCACCCACTCCCCTCACAGACACCATCCAGCGTGTCCACCCCACCCACTCCCCTCACAGACACCATACAGCGTGTCAACCCCACCCACTCCCCATACAGACACCATACAGCGTGTCAACCCCACCCACTCCCCACACAGACACCATCCAGCGTGTCCACCCCACCCACTCCCCTCACAGACACCATCCAGCGTGTCCACCCCACCCACTCCCCTCACAGACACCATACAGCGTGTCAACCCCACCCACTCCCCACACAGACACCATACAGCGTGTCCACCCCACCCACTCCCCACGCAGACACCATCCGGCGTGTCAACCCCACCCACTCCCCACACAG
This sequence comes from Urophycis tenuis, assembly GCA_036785325.1. Taxonomy (NCBI): domain Eukaryota; kingdom Metazoa; phylum Chordata; class Actinopteri; order Gadiformes; family Phycidae; genus Urophycis; species Urophycis tenuis. The sequence continues at coordinate 2,803,217 of JAXIVH010000036.1, read as the reverse complement.
ACACCATCCAGTGTGTCCACCCCACCCACTCCCCACACAGACACCATACAGCGTGTCAACCCCACCCACTCCCCACACAGACACCATACAGCGTGTCAACCCCACCCACTCCCCACACAGACACCATACAGCGTGTCCACCCCACCCACTCCCCACACAGACAAAGCGTTTCAACCCCACCCACTCCCCACATAGACACAGCGTGTCAACTCCACTCACTCCCCACACAGACACAGCGTGTCAACCCCACCCACTCTCTATGCAGACACCATCCAGCGTGTCCACCCCACCCACTCCCCACACCGAATCCATCTAGAGGTTGCTTGAAACTTGTTCTGGTGACTTTATTTATTATACTGTATTAGCAGCAATGAAATGTTTCACCTTCTTACAAATGTACTTATGGATTTGTGGCTTTGGATAAATGCGTCTGCTAAATGTAATGTAAATGTAGGGGTTAGGGTACACGCATCACATTACAAACCCACACACAGAGGCACTCATGTTATGATCAAATATTCCTATTTCCTAATTAGAGCTATATGAGTGATTTTGAATATCGTAGAAGTGATTTCCTGCATTCTGCTGCAGTTAAGAACCTGGATCATAAATGTATTCTGGTGGGGGGTAGATACACTAGAATCCATCCTCTCACTGCTTGTGTAAAAAAAACCTGGTAGAATATTAGGGTACAAAACAGGGTGGGGTAAGGCAAGTTTTGGGTGGGCTTGAGCCCACCTAAAAAAGGTCTAGCTTCGCCACTGGTAATCAGCGTGATTAGAGGCATGAATGACTAGAAACTCCTGAACCCATGTATGTACTAGCATGTTTATACCTGCATGTGTGTATTAAAACATGTTCTTATCTGACCCTCTCCCCACAGATCTCCACAGTTACAGGAACAAGCCTTGTTATCAGCCTGCTGAACCACAAGAAAGGGGACTTGGTTCAAAGAAAACCTTTTCTCTTGACGCAGGAGAAGCGCGTGCCCAGGCCAGACAGCCCAACAGTCCCCCGGTCAGACAGAGAACAGAGAAGAGATGTTGATCATCCTAGCCCTGATCATCCTGTTCCATATGGCCTCGGCTGCCCTGCTGTTTGCTGCCACCATACACAACGTGAGTGCAGCTAGAGAGACCCTGAACCAGACAAAGATGGAGATGACAAACTTAGGTGTCCTTGGCTCCACATATGCAAGTTCATGTTGGTTTTAGTTTGCTGCCACCTACAGGTTCAAACCTGAATGCACTGGTTCAGCTGTATGTAAAAGTTTTCAAACTAAATAATTATTTGGTTTGTATTTAGTCATGTTTTTGTATTCGTAAATGAAGAACAAATTAAGCAAATATGAATCAGCCTGAGCCATATTTACCTGTATTTTATCTTGTGGATCCCAGACTCTTAACAGCTGCAAACATACAGATGGTTATACACTTGAAGAATGACCAAGGTGTCCCTTCCTGTATGTGTGTGTGTGTGTGTCTTCAGGCGTGGTGGACAGTGTCTACCTCCACAGAGACGGTGTTCTCAGACCTGTGGTACACCTGCAATGAGACATGCTATTCAGTGGCCAAGAGCCACACTGCAGATGCAGGTACAATGTGATGCACGTGTGTGTGTGTGGGTGTGGGTGCGTGCGTGCGTGCGTGTGCGTGTGCGTATGTGTAATGCTTTCCTACCACAAGTCACACAAGGTGCATTGGAGTGAGTTTTCTGGTCTTTGTGTGCAGGCTGCAGGTTGCAGTAAGAAAACAAGTGTAATTCTAAAACAGTGTATTTTTGTATTTCTTCCCTGGATTTAATACTGTGTGTCCTGGACTCTCTGCTGCTGTCCCAGCCTACCTGCAGACGGTGCAGGCCACCATGATCCTGGCCACCATTCTGTGCTGCGTGGCCTTCTTCGTCTTCATCCTGCAGCTCTTCAGGCTGAAGAAGGGAGAGAGATTTGTCTTCACTGCTATTATTCAGCTGTTGGCCTGTAAGTAACACACACAGACAAATACACGCATACAAATGCGTTCACAAACCTTCACAAACCAACTCTCGCTCTCTCTCTCTGTCTCACTCACTCTCTCTCTCTCTCTCTCTCTCTCTCTCTCTCTCTCTCTCTCTCTCTCTATTTCTCTCTCTCTCTCTCTCTCTCTCTCTCTCTCTCTCTCTCTCTCTCTCTCTCTCTCTCTCTCTCTCTCTCTCTTTCTCTCTCTCTTCTCACTCTCACACACACACACACACACACACACACATCCATATTCACAGATGCTCAAGTACACGTGAACCAACGCTCACACACACGTCTGCATTGCTGCTCTTGCACAACGCGGGTCCAAAAACACCATCTCATCACTACATACGTCACTTACCTCACGACCAGGAGGCAAACACACACAGGCACACTCGCAGACACGCACACAGTCAAATAAAGTCCCATATAAAAAACATGGCCTTATATCACTCTCCCCTGCATTGGGGAAACCGTTGTGGGTGATGATGCTGCAGACCAGTGAGAACGTTGACACTCCTCCCTCCCTCCCCTGTGCCGGCAGCGGTGTGTGTGATGGTGGCGGCGTCCGTGTACACGGCGCAGAAGGACAGCTTCCACGAGCAGAAGCTGCGGCCGGGCACCTACAGCTCCTCCTTCTACCTGGCCTGGGCCAGCTTCCCCATGACGCTGCTCAGCGGCACCATGTACCTCGTGCTCCGGAAGCGCAAGTAGTAGGTTCTGCAGAGCCCGGGCAACCAGGAGTCATGTTACCCTCACCCAGACAGAGGGAGCCCTGCTGCTCGTCAGCCACGCCCACTCTCTCTCTCTCTCCTGCAGTCGGGCCTTTTGGTGTTGTCTGGCGTCATACAGGGAGGGGCCAGAGCAGAGGTCATTCAAGGTTCTTCTTTGTGGAGAAACCATTGATGGTTCTACTTCCCTCTACTCTATCTCTCTCTAGAAGGTATCATAGGCTCCCTGTAGCTTTATATATATATATATATATATATATATATATATATATATATATATATATATATATATATATATATATATATATATAACTCAATCGGCAAAAGTTAGGCTGCTGTTGAGTGTCACCCTATTCACAAGGATGTTCTGCATAGTGCCTCCAACAGGCAAGTGTGTACCAGACACATACAGAACCTTTCAAAGGATACACAATCATAACATAGATGCACACACAGGAAGTCACACAGTGCATACATACAAAAACACTACAGACACATACAACTCAACTCGAAATCAACTCACCATGGATCTCTCTGCAAAATAGCGTCAATATAGGATTTAATGCTACAAGTCACATTCCCATTACTAAAGCAAAACAAAAAGGCTTGTGCATTTTTTTTGAGTAATTTTTGTGATTACTCAAAAAAATGCACAAGATGATTTCGAAGATGTCTCACACACACAGGCAGCGGTTGACTAGTATGCTTTAACTATTTCAAGTTCAAGGAAATGCATGTGTACATATTTACTTTGATGTATAATAGAAGTTGACCCTGCAACTGCTTTGCATAATATCGGTAATAAGGAAGAATGTGTATGCAATGATATATTCATACATGCATACATACATTCATACATACATACACACATACATACACACAGACACACACACACACACACACACACACACGCACACGCACACGCACACGCACACATAAGCTGTTGTGTGATAGAGGTTTGGTGTGAAGACATATGTAGGATTATCACAGTTTTTTTTGTTGTTACTGACTCTTGTGTATAAATGGTGGAAAGGAACCAATTATGTGCTGTGATCTTTTACTTTATTTTGTGTGCTGAGAAAATAACAATACTGAACACTTGTAACTTGAATAAAAACAAGATAAAAAATATATATATAAAACGCTCGAGTAAAAAAAAATGGGATAGGTATTTATTTGTTCGAAACCATGATAGCAAAAAAAACTATTGAATACTGTCATTGTCGGATTGAAGTCCAATGAAACATGTTAGATCAAATGTTTTTGCCACTCTCTTTTGCTGTTAGCTTACCTGTTGTACGTCGGACTGAGACACATGTCTGTGTTTAATGGGAGATAACGTGCAGCCTGGTATTAACTTGAGATCTGCCTTGCTCATCATATTCCTGGCATTACGGTAAGCAACAACATGCTTAATGAGTGAGGGAATCCAGATTGATTTCATTTCCTTTTTTTATAAGCTTTTTAGTACAAGTTTAGCAATTTCTCATCAATACTTAAATGATCTAAACAACACCCAGGAGTCTCCTGGGATTTGTGCTTGTGTGTGTTTCAGCATTTTTGCCCAAAAATATGATATACAGATGCAAGGTAAACATTGTGATTCAACACAGTGATTCTATGAAACAAAGTTGTGTACTATTGCTAACATAGTATACAACACAACAGTCTTACTCACGGTGAAGGAACTGCAGTAGTGGGGAATCTGTAGTGTCTAAAACATGTCTTGGGTCAGTGATGTATACAGCTAGTGATTTGACTTGATTTGGTTTTCAGTTTATTTTCTTGCATTTTAAATATTTGTCATGGTCAAGTAAGTATTAATTACATTGTGTTTCAGTTTGCTTCAACCAAGCTAATTGTTTTATCATGAATACAATCTGTGACTGTACAATACAAAACCCGACCAGAGAGTAATTGTTTCTGTGAGTTTGATGATTTGTATGCATATGTTGGGCCTAAATGTCTTTTTTGTAACTGCATGTTACATTTGACTTTTATGTAGACACTACGGTCTGTTCACCTCATTCTTGTAATGTCTTCATCCAAAGTATTGTTTGGCTGTCTACAATCAATATATGTATTTCCAATCAAAAGCAAATCTGCAGAGGCTTAAACAGTGGAATGTTCAATGACAAGATAGCAAGACTTTGCTATAGCCTGCAACATTCAACGTACCTGCACAAGGTGTTTTTCTGAATGAAGTAGATCGGGCTACTAAAAGAGGCACCAGGCAACACGTTTATTTTACAAAACAATATAACACAGATATATAAGACATGTAACCATGTGTGTTTCATTGATTCTTTCACTATATTGAATAAACTTGATATCAATGGCTTAGATAGACGACACTGATTTTCTCTCTGCTATAATACTTAATATAATATTACTGTTGAGGTTTGAGCTAAATCAAGAGCATTCAGGTGACGCCTGTAGGGGGCGACACAACATACAGGAGTAGATGGTTTTATGACAAGCAGGCACATTTAGTTATTTTTGCGTGTTTTTAATAAGCTTAACTTAGCTTCGTCTTAAAGGTGGATTGAAGGTTATACAGTGACGCTTATAATATATTAAAGTTGTCCCTGCATTGAATTCAATTGCCTCTGCACATTTATTCAATTAACACGATCTGTCTCGTACCAATGTGAGGAACGTTTGAAAAAGGTCTGGACGAGACAACTCCAAACAATGACATCAAAACTATTGACTAACAGACAATTCATATGATTTCAGGAAAGCCTAAAGATATCTGTCCAAAGCGGACCAGATGATCGTATTTTCCCAATCTTCCGCTAGTGGCCTCTTGTCTACATGGCATTAGGTTGCTTTCATAGGTTGCTATCCACGGTGCTGAAGTCCGGTTCCAAGCCGAACGGACTCAGACAGCATGTCCAGCACTACAAACTGACCCTGCACTGTTTACATATTAAATACTGAATGGCTTCATAAGTATTCAACGGTTTGCCGTATTGCCCATTGAACTACACATTGAGACTGACACAACCTTTTTATTTGGTGTAGTTTTGTCACCTGAATACATAAAATGGTTCATAGGCTAACACTTACAAGTATAAGTTGTAACCTTCACATTATATGGATGCTCACAATGGACTCTATTCACTGATGAACCAAACAGTGTATTTATGTCAATCAATGTATCTGATTTATCTCACCATAGCTCTGAGGTCACAAACCGAATGTAGCCAATTGAATGCTTTCAAAATACATTAATACTACTGTTCATTCTTGATATACTTTATTCCATTAATAAATAACAACAATAAATAAACAAATAAAGACATTTTTAATACCTAAATTGCCCTTTTTGCTAATTACTAATAGCATGTACATAATAATATATATCTGACTCCAAACAGCTCCTGGTTAGCCCTGTGTGTGGTGGGTTCATCTAACAGCAGTACATCAACCCCAAACCCTATGGTATACAGCCACACCCCCGTATGAACACACACACACACACACACACACACACACACACACACAACACACACACACGCACACACATACACAAAACACACACTCACACACACACACACACACACAAAACACACACTCACACACACACACGCACACACATACACAAAACACACACACACACACACACACACATACACAAAACACACACACACACACACACACACACACACACACACACAAAACACACACCCACACACACACACACACAAAACACACACACACACATACACAAAACACACACTCACACACACACACACACACACACACACAAACACACACACACACAAAACACACACACACACATACACTCACACACAAAACACACACGCATGCACACACACACACACACACACACACACACACACACAAAACACACACACACACACATATACAGTGATATATCCATTCCCTCTAACAGGATATAGGTATTCAACTGGAAGGAAGAAAAATGGCAGTTGAACAACACAATGAGCTCCATAGAGGATCTAGGTAAGAGGTTATGAGAGAGGGATTTGTGGACAAAACATCTACAAACGTCTTCATCAATGTAAATAGTGAACAGGTCTTGGTTGGCTACTTTGGTTGTTGTTTGTATGTTTTCCTCCCCATTCCTGCTGAGGTCTAGACCGCCCTGGAGGTGAGCGGGGTGGAGGGTCAACAGAGGCCAGGGCGTGGTTAACCCCGAGACTCCAATGATCTGGTTAGAAAAGGAGAAAACAGCACAAGTGCCCTTCGTTGATGAGTCTAACAAAATACACTGAAAACAAAACAACAAATAAAAACAGCCCAACGGAATACATAAAAACCAACATGTTAAAAGAAACCAAATGACAATAAAAAAACAACACATGTTAAAACAAAACCACTGAATAAACAGAACATTGCTGCATAAGAAGGATGTGAAGTGTACTCCACAGTGTACTCTACAGTTTACTCCACAGTGTACTCTACAGTTTACTCCACAGTGTACTATACAGTGTACTCCACAGTGTACTCTACAGTGTACTCCACAGTGTACTCTACAGTGTACTCCAGTGTACTATACAGTGTACTCCACAGTGTACTCTACGGTTTACTCTACAGTGTACTCCACAGTGTACTATACAGTGTACTATACAGTGTACTCCACAGTGTACTCCACAGTGTACTCTACAGTGTACTATACAGTGTACTCCAGTGTACTCCACAGTGTACTCCACAGTGTACTATACAGTGTACTCTACAGTGTACTCTACAGTGTACTCTACAGTGTACTCCACAGTGTACTCTACAGTGTACTCTACAGTGTACTCCACAGTGTACTCTACAGTGTACTCCACAATGTACTCTACAGTGTACTCTACAGTGTACTATACAGTGTACTCCACAGTGTACTCTACAGTGTACTCCACAGTATACTCTACAGTGTACTATACAGTGTACTCCACAGTGTACTCCACAGTTCATGTAGGTGGAGCCACACATCCCTGTACACGGGCATGCGGTCCGCGGGGCGGCCTAACAAAGTGAGAGCCTCACGAGTAGCTGGTGTGCTGCTGCCGGCGACGGGCGCTCCGCATCTTCTCGAAGCGCGCCTCCATCTCCTCCAGGACCTTGGGGGTGTAGCGCACCACCAGCTTCACCGAGCCCTGCGCCGCCTTCAGGAGCTCCACCGCCTTCTCGTGGTGCTCCCCCTCCACACTCTGAACCCCCGGGGACACCCAGCACACCCACACAGCACACATTGAGCTGGGCCTTCATCCACCCCCTGCTCCCCTGGGCCCACGCCACTCAAAAGGGCCGCACCGCGTCGCCCATCACGGCCACGTCAACCCGCCGCTCGGATGCAGCTGACGCCAGGAAGAGTCGATGTGAAGAGAATCACCATTCACGTTTTGGGCGATTGGTTTGGGTTTGGTCAGAGCCATCGCAACACTGGCAGTTGACACCTTCCATTGATTATTAAGGCAGCGTCTCCAGCAGGATGCAAAAGCTGCAGAGCACTAGAGCTGCAGAGCACTAGAGCTGTTAGAGAACTAGAGCTGCAGAGCCCTAGAGCTGTTAGAGAACTAGAGCTGCAGAGCACTAGAGCTGTTAGAGAACTAGAGCTGCAGAGCACTAGAGCTGTTAGAGAACTTGAGCTGTTAGAGCACTAGAGCTGTTAGAGCACTAGAGCTGTTAGAGCACTAGAGCTGTTACAGCACTAGAGCTGTTAGAGCACTAGAGCTGATAGAGCACTAGAGCTGTTAGAGAACTAGAGCTGTTAGAGCACTAGAGCTGATAGAGCAGACAGACAATTCTGAGGGGCAACACAGGTGTAGCTCCTAACAACCCATAGATATTAATCATTTTACAAAACCTCCTCTCATATTTCACCAAAAATAGTTTAACATTTAATCCACAATATTGACCTGAATATTGGCCTGCACAAAAGAAAAGAGGATGTATTTTACCACTCCGTTAACAGAGAGCAGCTGGTCTCCCCTCTTCAGGCCGCCCTGTCGGTCTGCCACTCCACCAGGGATGACCCTGGAGATGTAGATGGGAGAGTTCTGCTCTTTGCCCCCCATGATGTTGAAGCCCAGGCCTTCCTCTGTCTTGGGCAGCTCCACCACCCGCGGGTGGGCGTGTCCCTCACTGGCTGCGAAGGCCGCAACTGTGGCCTGCGGGGGGGAATGCAAAACACAAACGTTAAATAATGCTTTATTTCAATGCCTGCATCCGTAGTGATTGTATCTGATGTTAACTAGCATCCTGCCTAGGGACTACCCAATTTCAATCAGATAATTATAATATTGGATTGAATATCTCTTGTGTTGTAAATACCTTTGCAGTGGCCTGTGCACGGACCTCTGGTCCCCCTGCTATGTCTAAAGTGTCATAGAGCTGTTCGTAGACCTGCAGTACACAATGATAAACAATGGGACTTCATTAGTCAGTCGATTGATGCATCAAAAGGATTGTGAGGGTTTGGTCTGCAGGAAGAAAGGCATATGGTTACACAACTGGAATCGGTTTGACTGTGAGTTAACTTGAGGCATGCGGAGATGGACAAGCAGGTTAGAAAGGCCTGTCTTGTGTGTTTACACGTGTTGAATCAAATTAGTCATATATCTCATCAAAGTGGCATGCTTTAAAAGGAATGATACTTCGGTGTTTTTCTGGGCTAACATAATTTCTGATCAAATTTGACTATTATCAAGCACTGAATCGCTAAATCTCAAGCCCTGAATCTCTCTGTCTGTTCAATGATGAAAAACAAAAACCTCATAATTCAACTAATAATCATAATTCTAATTTAAGTGGACACAGACTGACTCTTACCTCCTGCCACTTATCTGATTTGATTAGATTTGTTATTCTTTATATGCACATATACTTATACTTACAAAATAGATATATATTTTAGCTTATTTTATAATGCAAAGTGGAGTTCACTCGAGCTACAAGAAGTTCACTGCTGGTAACAATGTATGTTGTTATCTGCTATGTGACAATAAACTTGAAACTGGAAAACTAAAAAATGCTACACAAAACAAGGTGTATAGGTTGTACATGACCACAGATATCTGTCTATATAGAGTATGTTAGTGAGCAGGTTAGTCAACAGGTTGATGAGTGCAGGTGGTAGTACTACTTGGTTATAAACTCCAAAGCAGACACAGACAGTAGTGTTTCAAAAGGCTCTGAAATGTCAACCGTAGTGCAGCAGGTGGTGGGAGAGTTGTGGGGGAGAGGGGGGTCCTGTTCAACAGCAGGGATCACATCAAGTGTGTTGGCTTTCAGATTAACATAGAAAGACATGAAATTGAAACTGCGTATCACAGGGAAATTGCCATTTGAAATTACCCAATGAAATTGCTCTACTCCTTTCCCTGGGTATCAGCAAATGGAATCACATGTGTTGAGGAGTAGGAAGGGAAGGATAGAGTGAGAGGGTCAGCACCAGTTAAAACAGTGTGGTGAACTACTACCTGGTGACATACCTACGCATAGAGAAGCTCAGAGAGTAGCGTAGCTCCACTGTAAAAGGTTAAAACATTATACTGCATTAAATGACTATGTTTGCATCACATCTGTATTCAGTTTAGCAACAAGTCAATACATTATATTTGGTGTCATTTCTAAATAGTCCACGGACAAAATCCTCAGTTGGTCTGATGTCATTTTCTGTCAAATGGTGGAAGAGGGCAACGTTTTTGGCTCTGTGACATCTCAGAGACAAAGACAGGGAAACTAATTTTTGTGAATTATGCACATTTTGTGCATAAACTATCAGGCAGCCTCAACAGAATTTAACCCAATGATCACAGGCATTCCTATGCACAAGTAATTCCTCACGTGGAATTACATTTTCTCGTTACCATGGTATATGAAGAGTTATATTTTATTTTGATTAAATGTCCTCCATATGGATATGGTCTTTAGGAGGCAGACCTTGATTTTGCCTCCTTTAGGATCCATATCACAACTGTTCTGTGAGGAAATAAATGGCTGCAATACTGCAATGCAATGCAATGGCTGGGGTACTGTCATCACGAATTCATCTTGTCCTGCCAAACTTGCTAGGGGCCTTTGGGTAGATCTGTTTGGGTCGACCAACCTCACGTCTTGAGTTTGTGATGATGAAGATCCTCAGACACACACTAGTCTCTGCAAAAAGCGAATGGCAGTTGCCATCTGCAGATGCATGTTCTCTCACCTCTCTGATGGCGGCACAGAACTTGCTCTGCAGGACTCTCTGCAGGGCCTGCAGTTTGGGAGGCGGCAGCTCGCCGCTGCGCTGCAGCCGGTCCAGGAGCTCGATCACCCTGCACACGTCTGGCAGGACAAGCAGACAACACAGAGAAAGTTGCATTTCTGTGAGGACTAAAAACGATCACTCACACACACACGTCTTTCAAAAGTCCAGATAATGTCCAATAATATGACGTGACATGTCTGTTGTACCTAAAGACAATCTTTCTGTATTTATTATGATGTATATAGGACACATTTTGAACACAAGCCGGACACACGAATAGGGAAAGGTGCAAAAGACTACTTGTTAGACAACTTCCGTTCGTAACCTCAGACAATTCGTTTATTCAGAAATTATAAGACAATTGATTCAGCTTTCTGCATGTGACTTATACGGCATTCTAGATTTAATAAGACAGGCGAAACGGATACATGTGTGGTAATGACAAGCACGCTGACGTGCTGACGAACCTCTATATTGTACAGAATAGAGTAAATAAGACAATCTTCGTATTTTCATGATTGAAAACTACTAGTAAATAAGGTTTAGGACCAATCCTGTTTCAGTGAACAACTCGTATGGAGATGAATGTACAACAAAGCCATCGTAGCAGCTAGCTAGTAGCATGTCAAACCACCAGGTTACAAAGTGGCCTCCAGGCGGGCAGTATTTCTTTACAGCCGACACGCCAGCAAGCAGAAATGTGTGCAAACTGTATTTTAACACTAATGCAAAACATGGGCGAGTTAACAGTTAAACATGTAAATAGTCCGTGCTGCTTATTGCAGGCTAACTAGAGAAGACAACGACCTGCGTGGCGTAACGTCGAGCTGTCTAAGCACACATCAGCGGTTAGCTGGAACGCCATTATTTTCACAATATAATTGTATAGAAGTTACCTCTTTCTAAGCACAGTGGCTCTGACATCGTAGCCATGTCAGTTTCCTTTCCAGAGTGATAATAAGATGACATCATGGTGAGCTCCTGGTCGGACGCTGTGGTGAGGGGCTGGACGACTCAACACCACTAATATGAGATTAGTAACCGGGCTGAGACTTAATGTTCGCTCCGGTGAGATGTTGGTCTGAAACCTCTCAGAAATAGTGGGCTAAGTGAGCGTCTTTAAAGGGACTGCAGCTAGCAGACCGATTACCAACACCGACCCGGAATATCCCAGCCAACGTTTAGGCAATCGACACAAAACATGATTTTAATTTGCCAAAGCGGTCAATGCTTGGCCTCAAGTCTATGGCTAAGGCTTGGCAACACAAGAAATAATACGCAACAAACATTAGATAAAAAAAAACGTTTATTTTCGGAGGAAAAAAAAGAAAATTAACAAAATTCTTTTGAGGACGAATTCCTCGATTTAGTCTTACAAAAAGAAACAGTGAAATCCACTCACGGCCATGCAGTTCTACATTTGGTGATGTTATATACAATTTGCAAGAAGCATTTGGGTCAAATTGAGTAAGGACATCCAACGGGAATTCTCCAGCATCAGCATATAAAAATTAAATTAAAAAAGCAATACCATACACAAAAGGAAAATGACAGTATTGTCATTTCAAAATTATTGTGTCCATTTGTTAATTGGCCGCAATCTCAGTTTACTCTTTCATTCTTTCACTTTACTTTAATCTCCAAGTTTTTTTTAACAAGGCCTGAATATTGCCACTACTTTGTCGATGTGCCAGTGATTTCGGGTACATACCGTATACCAATTTATAGATGAACCATCAAATGATGAACACAGGCCTGCAGCAGAAAGGATTTATGGTAACAAATTACATTTCCCACTGGCTGGGCTGGGGAGTTAGTTTAGTACAGTATCAATCACACACAACTGAGAATTGCATATGACAGTAATCAAAAAGACAATGGTGACCATCTCAATACTCCTCTCCTTGTGGCTCCATCTTGTAGCCATTTTCATTGGAGCCATAGCCTTCACCAGACTGCATTGACTCACGATCCATCCCGTCCTGACTGTACTCCTCCATTGGGGGCGGGGCCTCACCCTCCTCCCCTCCGTTGCCAATGTCGTCCTGGGGGCCCATTTCCTCCCGGGAGAGCATGGAGGCGTGCCTGTCCTCCCGGCGTTCCCCCCCGCCCCGCTCCCTGTCCCCACGCTCCCTCTTGTGCTCCCTGTCTCTATCCCTGTCCCCCCTGCGTCTCTCGCGGTCCCGGTCTCGGTCTCCCTTGTCCCTGTGGCTGCGTCTACGATCCCTGTCGCGTTCGCCCCGTTCCCGATCCCTGCTGCGCTCGTCCGGCCCCTCCCCGCCTTCCTCACCATCGTGCTCCTCGGGCGCCCTGTCGGCGCCGTCGCCCCCCATGCCCTCCCCCAGGCCCAGGCCCCCCTCCTCCCCGTCCGCACCCTTGCCCCTCTCCCTGTCTCGCTTGCGGTCGCGACTGCGGCTGCGCCTCTTCCTTTCACCCCTGTCGCGACTCCGCTCTCTGCTGTGGCTCTCCCCGCCGGCGCCGACGGCCCGCTCCCTGTCCCTGTCTCGCCGCCTGTTCCCCCCGCCCACCTCGTCCCCGGGCGCGGCGGCCCCGGGCATGGCCATCCCCGGGGCGCGCTCCCGAGAGCGGGAGCGCCGGCGCCTCTCTCTGGAGCGGGAGCGGCGCCGCTCGCCGCGCTCCTTGTCCCGCTCACCGCGCTCCTTGTCCCGCTCGCCGCGCTCCCGGCTGCGCTCCCGCCGCTCGCCGCGCTCCCGCTCGCCACGCTCTCGCTCCGGCCGGTCCCTGAACAGGAGCACCAAGAGCGGGGGTTAACGAGGGCCCAATCCAAGTCATGAAAAAACCACCGTGTGTTAATTAGCCGCGAGCTAACAGCTGCGGGGGGCTCACCCTCCTCCGATGGGGCGCTCGTCGTAGCGCGACGCGTCGTCTCGCCCAGAGTGTTTGATGTTGACGTCGGCTCCACCCCGCCGCGTGCCCCCCAGACCGCCACCTGGGAGGGGGTCACATGTTGATATTGTCAATGCACTTGTCGAGCCGTTTGAAATTTGTACTCTAACATAGTTCTGGGAGATTTATGATTTATGCATGTTTCCAGCAGGTATTTGGTCTGCATATTTTCCACACTGGATTTAATCTATTCCTTTTTGTATACAATAACCTTGCAAAAGAAACGACTGCACCAAACCATATGCTCCAAGTCATTTTGGGGGTGCAGCAGAACATCTGGAAGAGACTCACCCAGTCTGCGCGGGTGCCAGCCCTTCACAGTGCGTCCTCGCTCCACGTCCACCAGCACCCTGCGGCCGTCGATCTTCTTCCCGTCAGCATGCTTGTAGGCGGCTGGAGTGTGGGGAGGGGGGGAGGGGATAGGGGGACGGGGACGGGGGGGGGGGGGGGGGGGGAAGAACAGGAGTGAGTTTGGAATGACACTGGTGTGAACATGGGTAAGGAAACAAGGAGTGCAGGTTGTACTGACCAGGAGCAGGACAGGCCGAGAGGGCTGCTCTCTGGGTTAAAGCCCAAGGACGGGGGGCACAACTCCTTCCACCACAGGAGTGTGCACAACATTGTCTTAGCCAGCGCTTTGTTAATGACGCACTTCTACACTGAAAACTATTTGATAGCTAGAAATAGTGCAAGGTGTGAATGATCCTTTGCAGAATATACCATATCAGAAAGCATATCCACAGCTTACTCTGCCTAAAATCTGAGGGTAAAATTTGTCATGACATGTTTGCCAGTCATTTAATATTGACAAGAATTGAATCCATTATATAGTATTACACCTTTGAAAAGTCACTGTGGATAAAATGGGTAAGAAAAGGCCTTTAGTCTTCATTTAAGTTAAGATTCATGTGTATGGGGTTTATGCAAAACCTAAATTGGTATAAAAGTACTACTGACACAATTAAGTCAAGTTTTTATTCCAAACGTTTTCTTTCATCACACTCAATCTAATGTACTGACCTGCTGCTGGTTGATATAGATGTCCCAGATCTGAGAGGCGTATACTTATATACCTTTATATACCTTATATACCTATACATATACTTGTGGCCCATAGCCATTTTGGATGCATGCCATATCGGCAGTTCTAGAACTTTATTTTTTTTAGGTTTTGAAATTGTTACTCAACTCCCAAAATACATGCGTTATTTCTGCCTACAACAATGCATTTCAATATGAAAATATGTTCAGTCTTGACAAGTCACTTACCACCACCACCAAACAGGTAGTTATGTTATTCTGCTTTGAGTTTACCAGTTTGACAGAATTACAGGGTCATGCGGCAAACAAACCCTCAACCAAAACGATACTCTTACCACTCTGCAAACCCATCCGACCCAAATGCAAATTAGAATTGTGCAACAGGTATTGGAAAACGTATCTGAAGAAGTCCACCATCCACTGCCTTACCAAAACATTGATCCAAGCGCAATGTGCATTTAAAAAAAAAAAGAAAAGAAAGAAAAAAACATGATGCTGTAGCCATTTTTTGTTGTCCTTATTCCCAACCATCCAAAAACACACCACAGTATCTTACTGTCTTGCGATGAATCTTTTACGAGCGAAGACCTCTGATATCCAGACGGCTGCTACACTGGTATGATGTGCTGGCCCATCCCCTGGAGTCGGGGCTTTATGCTCGCAACACGTCCAAGTCGGGTAATAAACCTAAACCATCTTCCTCATGGGCCTTACCAGAGCCCCTGACCCAATCTGAGGGCCTTACCACAACCCCTCGTGACTTACAACTAGAGGGCCTTACCGGTACCCCCCACCAAGTGAGTCTGCAAAACCACAACACAGATACAGTCCAACACCTAGCCATATGACACGGGGGCCTTACCACAACCCCTCTGTAGACTGAATTTAACTGGAAGCAGTCCAATCTAGTCAAGAAGGGTCTTACCAAAACCCTGTCAACCACACGTAGGCTGGCCATGTTGGGGGAAAACCTTAACAACCAAGCTAGGAGGTGACTGTTTTGGTGGGCCAGGACATATTGGTGTAACATGCTCAGAGCCTAACTTTGCTTTGAAGAAGGAACTTATTCTATGGAGTTTGATGAAACATATGTGCTTGAGTTCATTCACCTCATTTATGATATTTCATAAGCTTGTAAAAAATAGGAATGTGAATCTGCCTAGTCTAATCTGATGCCAAAAAAGTGAGAATAAAACTGTTCTGTTCATCTGTCCAATGCCTGTGTGTTCTGTTGGATGCAACACTATACGAGGAGACAATGTAGTTTTTATCAATGAGGTCCCCTCATCAGCCTATTCCATTAAAGCCAGCTCACAATTAAATGCAAGTAATGGTTGGCAGTGCTTTTGAGGTCTCCCAGTCTTGCATAAAATATTGGACAATCGCCATATTTTCAGTCCATGTATTTCTATAGCAGTGTTGCCAACACTAGTATTGGATCAATAGAAGTCAACAATATATTCTAGGCATAAATACTACCAATATCCTACCCCAAGAGCCGTAGAGGCAAAGAAAAGCATCCCTAACCCTATCAATAAAGCATATGTGCAATAACTAGGGGCTGTCAAATAGATACTCTACTTGAACAAGCAGGCTAGTTCAAGTCAGTAATGGGCTTCATTCAAATTCTTAATCTGGTGTTTGTTTTCGGGATCTGGACTGGCATGAAGAATCAGTGCCCTGCTGTATGACGCACCCGTGTAGCTAAACGGTAAGAAGTCCAAATATTAAAATGACATTACGATGCCAGTGAGTGTTGGCACACATGAACTTGAGGTGGCTTTAACACAAAAGGGCAAAAATCATCGGGCACCCATCCGTACAATAATGGCCAGGGTTGCGTTGAATGGTGAAAGCCATTATAGCCATCGTCTGAAAACGAAGACCCGCTGCCATGTATTAAAGAAAGGTGCCTTCACCATTGAACACAGCTCCATTACGCCAAGTAAGATGGAGGGTGGAAAGAAATCTTACCCATCATACAAACCCATTATACCAACCATATACTGAGCTGTGGTAGTAGGGTGTAGATGTATCATAACCATCATCATCTGCAAGCCAGCTCTGGCCAATAGCCATCACAGATTGGCGGCTGCAGTGGCAATGAGAACAACACACAGTTAATACACTGCACGAGTCCCACATTCCCCTTCCAAGACAACCCCTTACTGAGATAATTATCCAAGGTATGACAACGCTGGTCCTGAAGAGCCTAGTTGCCCAACACTATTAAATACTCAACAACAGAGTAACTTATTTCATTGATGACAACCGTTGTGTCAATTACATACATTTGGCCCACTATTGCCTCAGGAGACAAGACTGGGTAAGCAATGGATTGCTAAATAAGAATACTAAGCTCGACATGACCAGGGTTGAAACCACTGCTAAATATAAAACAGCAAAGGGATGAATTATAACAGACGACTTGTGCCAACGCCATTCTTAGACAACATTTTTAATGCTTGCCGACCAATTTGACCTTGAGCTTACCATTGGGGTTCCCACCAGAAGACCTGCTCTTCCAGAGCTACAACGCATAACAATTCAAAAGAACCTGCCCTATGACAGGCAAGGACGTTCAAGTTTACAGAAACTCAGTCGGAAACATTCCGAAGTCATTAAGCGTTGACTGGAATGACCACAAAAAGTGGGAATGTTTCAGCGCATTACCCCCTCCAAAATCACACTGCTATTAGTCAGCTCAAAAAGCACACCAGACACATCACACGGCAATCACACTTCCATCAAATTTGAGAAATGCTAAATGCACTTCAAATGATTTTATTTGTTGCCTGCGAGAACATTATGTGTACATTGGTTTTAGTTGTTTACAATTGGAAAGGGAAAGCAAACCAGATAGTTTTAAAATGTAAAGCTGATGAAATGCAAAGGCATCGATGAAGTAAAGGTGCAGTGCATGTGTGTATATAACAGATAACCGATACTGATTAAGGCTGGAATTGCAAGCCTCATGATTCCAACTTGTGTTTGTGGTTTGAGGGTTAGTGATCTCAGAAGGTACTTACAGTGCATGTCTCGCTCATGTTCATATTCAATGAAAGCATAACCTCGTGGCTTCCCGGTCCTCTTGTTATACACTATGTAGATCTGAAAGAAAGGAGGAAAACAGACAAACCACCACAAATTACATCATATGGCAAACTGAATACACTGCAATATTGGCATTACCAAGAATCTTGAGGATGCAATTAACATGAATCCCAACTTACCCGTTTGATAGGCCCATAAACTTCGAACTCACGTCGTAGCTTAGATTCTGTGGTATCATAGTTCTAAAGGAGGAAAATAAAGATTACATCTCTGGCATGGACACCTGAATTTCTAAGTGATTGGTACAAACTACACTTACCACTCGTGCAACAAACAATGTCTTGAATGCATCCCCCTGGGCATTTGGATCATTGTGTGGATCCCCTAAAAGAGACGAGTAAATAACAACATCCATAACACATTCAAACATTGACCTGAATGAGTACCGTTACAAAAATCATGAAACCATTTGCAAACTTACAAAGCTTGAGTTCAGTCTCCACCACTGTTTGTCTTCGCTCAATCTTCTCTCGTCTCTGTAACACAGGTAACAAGGAAATGGTAAATGCTCTATGCATATCAATCATGAATAGTTCAACACATCCCACTTGGTATGGTGAAATGTGTCTGTTGTACTGAGGATAACATGCACATGCCAGTGGTTTAGACTTCCTGAATATCGGGTCTTTTGGGCTCAATGGGTTGTGTAATCCAACTATGCAGCAAGTTTTTCACCCAGTAAACTTGACTTGGGCTGTATTATTACAACAACAACAAAGATGCACTACCTTTCGCTCCAATCGCTCGTCACGAGTTTCTGCTCTTGTTGGTGGAGGCGCATCTCTGGGGTCCTGTTCAGAAATGTATATTATAAACATCAGTGACAATACTTTCATGAGTAAATTTATAACGATTCAACAAAAAATGTGTCCTTGCCTCGAAGTGCCTAATGAATGGTGCAATGCCACTGTAGGGCTGGTTGTGGTGCTTCTCGTGGGGGAGCTTCTCCAGCTGGGGCAGAAAAGGAATGGGATCCCGCGGCGCGAAAAGGGCCAGCAGGTTCGGGGGTAAAAACTGCGTCATCTTTTACCTAAAAAACATCCGCAAATAAACATGTGTGACGTTTGATTAAGGGACAACGTGTTGTTATGTTTATACTGTGGTGGTCCAGCTAAATGGCAAATCGACAATTTGCCAATAAGAAGTAACCACCATTGTAAAACCAATATACTTGCTACGTCCAACTTGCTCCTCACTATCTGGACAGATTTTACATACTAGCGCATTAGTGTTAGCTATGGTAAAGCTCGCCAGAAAGTAAACATGATGGTTTGATATTGAAATTTAATGTCCTGAACATGATCTGGTTAAAAGCGATGCTTCGTATGTATTTCTCAAAATAACGAATATACACATATATAACGCTACATTGTTTGCTCGACGACAGCTAGCTAACAAGCTAACCCTTAAATTAGCGTAGCGAGCTTGCTAGCTAGCTAGCTAAAGGGGCCTTACGTGATGGGATTAGCAAAGTCTCACCTCAAACCATTCAGTTTCCTCCACCAGAATTTGATATGGTTCAAAACAACGTAGTCAAAGTCCTCTTTGTTGCGTAAGGTTGTATCAATATGAAAGAATTTTCGGACGAAGCACAGCCATTTAATCCAAGGGGTAGCGTGGTAAATATGTTCAATTCACTTGTTCCTCGATTAAAATGGCGCGATGCCGTACACTCACTATTCCTGACGTAAAAAGTTTCGCACATGGCCCCGCCCATAGGCCCCGCCCCTCTGGACGGCAGGTGACGTTCTTCTTCTTCTTCGTCTTCTTCTATTTATTGGCGAATTACAGCATTCTGTGTATACCGCCACCTACTGTACAGGAGTGTGTAAAGGCACTATATAACTTTTTCATTTTGAAATGTAAATAAAAATAAAGAAAATAAACAAAACCAAAGCAAATAAACAAACAAACAAAACTAAATAAATTATTTTAATTAATTCTGTATCATTTAGGTAAATGATAAGCGCTAGCTCTCTGCATACCTTGTTCCTCTAGTATGTTATGGATTCCTGATTCTTCCTCTATTTCAAGCCATTCCTGTCTGAAATCATTATACTTTGTACAATTAATTTAAAAAAAAGATCTACATCCTCCTTAACTTTACATTCAACACATTGACCATCACTCTTCCCTAATATTTGTAGTGTTGAGTTAAGGCCTGTGTGCCCTAGTCTCAGTCTTGTATACACTACCTCTTCTCTTCTGCTAACACCCACTGCTGTGACTCTTTTCCCCCCAACATGACCTGAACTTTAAAATATTGTCTACCATTGAAATCAGCCTCCCATTCTTCCTGCCATCTTTTCATAGTCTCCACTTTAATTATCGTTTTAGCTTCCCCTTTCCCCAAAGGAATATGGATGTGATCTTGATTAAGTGCTTTTTTTGCTATTTTGTCAGCTACTTTGATTCCAATATGTACAGGAACCCAACAAAACTGCAATTCCAAGATTTCTAAACTGTGCTAACAGGTGTCTCATTTCTACAACCAGGTCTTCTCTTATTGAATTTCCTAATAAAAGGCTTTATAGAGGGCGTTCAGAGAGGGCAATCAGGCTGAGCTGAGTAGAGTACAGGCGGTACTCAAAGTCAAAATTAAGGAGGCAAAAGACAGATACAGGATGAAGCTGGAGAAGAAGCTCCAGAAAAACAACACAAGGGATGTGTGGAGTGGTTTGAGAACCATCACAGGCTTCCATAAGACTGGTAGTACGGGCTGGAGGGTGGGGTGACTCGGGCCAATGAATTTAACCTTTTTTTCAATAGGTTTGATACTGCGGCCTCTGCCCCTCCCCCTCATGACCCTGCTGCTACTGCTGCTGGCAGCCCAACAACCAGTGCCACTCCGCCTCCCCCTCCTTCTCCCCCTCCTTATAGACTGCCCTCCTGCCTCTCACCACCTCTATTCATTCCAGGCCACTTCACACCTTCACCCTGCCCCACCCCTCCCCCCTGCTCTGCAGACTGTCCTCCACTACCTGAGGACCCTATCCCTCCCCCCACGGACACCTCTACAGTATCCTTCACGCCTGACCTGGTGAGAAGACAACTGATAAGACTCCACTCCAACAAAGCGGCGGGCCCTGATGGTGTGTTCCCCAGGGTACTTAAAGCCTGTGCCCCCCAGCTGTGTGGAGTACTTAATCATGTCTTCAACCTGAGCCTGCACCTCCTGAAGGTCCCTCTGATGTGGAAGACGTCCTGCCTCGTTCCTGTCCCAAAGACACTGCGCCCCAGCAGCCCCAAGGACTACAGACCGGTGGCTCTGACGTCACATATCATGAAGACCCTGGAGAGGCTCGTCCTGGACCAGCTTAGGCCAATGGTCAGACCCTTCTCGGACCAGCTGCAGTTCGCTTACCAGCCCAGCCTGCGAGTCGAGAACTGCATCATCTACATCACATTCTCCAGTGCTTTCAACACCTTACGGCCGGGTCTCCTTGGTGAGAAGATGGCGGCAATGCAGGTGGATGCCCCCTTGGTGTCCTGGATTGTTGACTACCTGATGGGCAGACCAAAGTTTGTACGTACGCCTACAGAACTGTGTATCTGACAGGGTGGTCAGCAACACTGGGGCCCCACAAGGGACGGTCCTTTCTCCCTTCCTCTTCACCCTCAACACCTCAGACTTCAGCTACTGCACTGAGTCCTGCCACCTTCAGAAGTTTTCTGATGACTCTGCAATAGTTGGCTGTATTGAGGGGGGTGATGAGGGTGAGTATAGGACTGTTGTGGGCAACTTTGTCTCTTGGTGTGAGCTGAACCTTCTACAGCTCAATGCTACAAAGACAAAGGAGCTCATTGTGGACCTAAGGAGGGTCAAAACACCGGTGGGCCCTGTGTTCATCCAGGGGGTTCCTGTCGACATTGTTGAGGAGTACAAGTACCTGGGGGTGTACTTCAACAACAAGTTGGACTGGACCAGGAACACAGAGGCCGTCTACAAGAAGGGCCAAAGCCGACTCTTTTTTCTGAGGAGGCTAAGGTCCTTCAACATCTGCAGGACAATGCTGAGGATGTTCTATGAGTCTGTTGTTGCCAGTGCAATCTTCTTCGCTGTCACATGCTGGGGCAGTGGGATGAGGGTTGCGGACACCAATAGACTTAATAGACTCATCAAGAGGGCTGGTGATGTAGTGGGTGAGGAATTGGACACTCTGACTACCGTGGCAGATAGGAGGATGCTGTCCAGGCTACGGACTATCATGGACAATGCCTCTCACCCTCTCTTTTCCACCCTGGCTCAGCGGAGGA
This sequence comes from Urophycis tenuis, assembly GCA_036785325.1. NCBI lineage: Eukaryota > Metazoa > Chordata > Actinopteri > Gadiformes > Phycidae > Urophycis > Urophycis tenuis. The sequence goes on along the minus strand of JAXIVH010000036.1, from coordinate 2,780,941 downwards.
GTTCCTTCAGCAGAAGACTCCTCTCACCGAGATGCACCACAGAGCGACATAGGAAATCATTCCTGCCTGTGGTCATCAAACTATACAATTTGTCACTTTCATCATAGTTTCTGCTGCACAACAGGTTATTCATTCATATTGCATAACTGATCATTTATTTTCATTTCACTACATAACTGGTCATCTCTATGCACAACTGGCCTTTTTTTTACAACATAGAATCCAACATGCTACGTCATTTCAACTGAGTATACTGATAAGAAATTGCTCAATCCATATCCGTATCCATATGTTTGGTCAAATTCTGGAATATAAATTACTGTGCCACAATGGCCATTTTGTATCTCTTTTGATCCATCTGTGTATATTTGTATGTATCCATGATATGAAGAACTCAAATAGTTTTTACAAACTATTGCAAAGCTTTGCTGATCTGGGTTATCTTATCTTTTCTTCAAGTAGATCTATATTTACTTCAGGAACAGGAAGAATCCATGGAGGAACACGAATCATAGCTAATGCAGGGCTGGACTTTAGATCTTTTAGTCCATACTGATCTGCCGCATCATCAATGTTCCATCCAAATCCATTTGACTTATTTGATACTCCCAGCAATCATGAAGTACTGATGTTGCTGGATTGTTAACACTTATCTGCAGTCTAACCCAATGTGTGAGGTAAGAGCTATAGGTCTATAGCTACCTGGGTTACTTGATTTTTTTCCAGGTTTAGGAAATGGGAGGATTGTTGATCTCTTCCATACATTTGGCAATTTGCCCATGTCACGCTCTTCTAAGTGACTACCTTTATGAATGTCTGCAAATGTTTTACCTAATGAATTAGCTTTATCTATGTCTGAAATGGTTTGACTTCCTCCTTCAATTAAAACTGGGACTTGTAAACGTTTGTAAACTAACATTCTATCATTGATCATTTCATCCAGCTCCATACCATTCATATCTTTATGTTTGCTACCCCATAGGCTATTGTGAGCATTGAAGTCACCACACCTAATTTCTTTGAGTTTTCTTTACAATACCTTTTAAAATGTCAGTTGTCAGAGCTTTACATGGATTGTAATAGTTAATAATATTATATGTTAATGAGTAATTAAAAAAAAATGTTTTCTTGGTCCCATTAAATATTTCTGTTACTGTACACTTATGTTCATTACCTATATCAATTCGTCTGTAAGGAATCCCTTCTCTAATGAATGTCATACATCCTCCACCTCTATCTTTTCCTCTTCCAAATCTAATGCCATTGTATCCTTTTATGATAAAATCTAAGTGTGGTTTCAACCAGGTCTCCTGAGTACATATTACTTCAAGTTTATCTTTCAGATTATATTCTTGACCATTAGCTATTTAATTTCTCGCATTCCACTGGAGAATGAAAAACACCATAAATCATTCAATTATTTTGAGTCTTTTCAAAGTTCAGGTTTATCATTTATCATTTCATGAATCTCATCAGCTTTAATAGTAGATCCCAAAAAATCATTGGCAATATCTACAATTGACTTAATCCTGTCACTTTTCTCAGGAAATTGCAGAGTTAGTAATGTAATGTAATAGTAATGTTTCCTGTATGATGTAATGTAATGTAGTAATGTTAATGTAATAATAATGTTTCCTTTGTGATTTTTGTTTTGCATTCACAAGCTACTGGAATAGGACTATAGCTGATATGTTGAAGATTCTCCTTTGAAGGGACCTGCTTATTTAATCTTGTTCTTAGCCTGTCGTCATATTGTCTCCATGTAGATTGTTCTGGTGTAGCAGAGAGGGGAGCAGAGAGGTCTCTCTTATCTTACACAATTTTCTTTATAGCATCAGCATAAGATACCTTGTATGTAACCTTGATTTTCTTGTACTTCCTTAGCCTCCCTTTGTTTCTCACAACCTCCATATGACATGCTGACCTCCACAATTACAGCATACATCATCCTTGCCACATTTGCCATACTCATGTTCTCCACCACATTTAGCACATCTTAGTTAACCTCTGCATTGACCCACTACATGACCAAATCTTTGGCATTTAAAACACCTTAATGGAGGTGGAATGTATTCTGGAACAATGTAGGACATGTAGGCCATTTGAACTCTGGTTGGCAAGTCTTTTTGGAAATATATAATGAAATGGACATGCTTTCAATTTTCTCCTTCCCTTTCATCAGTCGTTTCGTATCAACCATTGCATATCTCGCCAGATTCTCCTTGATCTCTTCCATGGACACTGATGTTGGTATCCCTGCTATGACCCCTGTTGCTCTAGCTGCTGCTCCTGGGATGTGTGAAGTTATCTTAAGTTTGTTAAGTGTTTTTTTCTTCAAAATGTTATTTCGTTGTTCCTCTGAGTTGGCGAAGATCAAAGGCCTACCATTCCCCATGAATCTAGCGTGATTTATCTACCCTATTTCCTTCTCCATTACCTTTGTAATATGTATTGGGTGTAAATCTGGCCCTCCTTCTTGTTCAAACACTACAACTACCTTCCACACTTCTTCAATTGTTTCCTGGGATCCATTTCTAGGATTATATTCTCCATTTGGCCTGGTCTTTTTAACCACAGAAACTACAGACTCATCTCCACTCCTATCTCTGTCTTTCCTCACCCGACTAACTTCCTCCCAAGACATAATCAAATTCTCATCATTCAAAACCTTATTCCTTAAACCACCATCTGAGTCCGCCGCCATGCCACCTTTTCATTCACTCTACAGATTAATGTAATTCGATATTACCGTTCCCTTCTTCTGATCTCTCACCGCCGCCTAAAGCACCTTTTCCCGTCTCCTCGGCACTGGAGGGCCTTTGGACTTTGATCACTTTGACCTGGTGGAATTTGGCTTCCATGTCGGTCATGTTAGCCACCTCTTGCCTGAACCTGGTGATGACACCAAGCAGCGTGCTGGTTAGACCCAGACCCTGATAGCAGCTGGTTGTTTCCCTGATACAATGCTTCACAATCACTGCAGTTGACCTCCTCGCTGGAAACCTTCACCACATAGCCTTTGTCACAGTCATCCACAAACACAGAGTAATCAGCTTTGAAGTTAAACTTCTTAATAAACTTCCTCCTTAGGTTGAGCGCTCTTCGTTGTTAGCCATCTTGTCGCTTAATGGCAGACCGATGATCTGCCATTTCCATAATACCGATGTGATATTATGACATTTCCAGCTGGTCATCTTGACACTCGTTCTTAAATGGTTGACTCCCCAGTTCGTCCAGCATCGCCACTGGTATGTGATTGGATGTTACCTGTGCAAGTCTACTTGTTGTTTTATGACCTTTGTCAGCTCGGAGGGGTCCATTAATGCTCCAGCCTAGCCGTGGCAGTTTATTTTTTAATTACAGGTTCTGCTCATATGTTGCTGTTTCAAGCTGACGAACAGATCGTTGTCTTGAAAAAAGTCAATCTTCTCCTTGTGAAGAGACCTTTTTATTTTTCTTGCAGTGCGCCGTGGCTTAGCTGGCTTCTCCTCCACTTGGTTCTTTACTACTGTAGTAGCAGTGGCGAAAGCTCTCCAAATGCAACTCATACAGAGAGCCACAGCCAAGAACAGACTGATATTCATTGCCAAAGGCAAAACATAAATATCTGGATGGTCTCACAAGGCTAAATTGGTCCTGCAGATCTGCACAAAAGTAGAATTTCAGACTTGATTGTGGTTGGAACAGGGCCATGGTGAACATTCCTGCCCACTACTGAATTGCATTGAAATATAAATGATGGTTAACTGATGTAAAGGGGCATTTAGCAGACGCTTTTGTCCAAAGCCACTTACAATCAGTTTGCCCTGTAGATAGTTAGAGGAGGGGGATCAAGGGGATCGAACCGCCAAACCTAAGGTTAGTGGACGACCCGCTCTGTCCACTGAGTTACTGCTGAGCTACTGATATATTGTCCCGAGTCAAAGCACCAGAAATGTTGTTGAGAGAAAGCACAGAAATTGTTTGTTTATGCATCTCTTTGAGATGCATAAAAAAACATGTAGATTACAGCAAATTAATGTGGCCCTCTGATAGGCAAATAATGGTAATATCATGACTGAACATTCACCACACCCACAAGGTGCAGTCCCACAAGATGCAGTCCCACAACGTGCAGTCCCACAAGGAACAGTCCCACAAGGTGCAGTCCCACAAGGTGCAGTCCCACAAGGAACAGTCCCACAAGGTGCAGTCCCACAACGTGCAGTCCCACAAGGTGCAGTCCCACAAGGAACAGTCCCACAACGTGCAGTCCCACAAGGAACAGTCCCACAAGGAACAGTCCCACAACGTGCAGTCCCACAAGGAACAGTCCCACAACGTGCAGTCCCACAACACAAGCCATCCTTAGACAGGCATGTTACGGACTCCTCCAAAAAAACATGGAAAATATTTTTGGCTAGAGCGTGACAGTGGTGGACACCCAGGGGCTGAGTGACAGTGGACCCGTGGATGACCTCAGGAGCTCTGGCCTGCCGGCGGCCTGGCTGTCAGCATGCTGAGAGGGCACTTGATTATGACAAGGAACAAGGCAGGACAGGAAACACGGTGGGCAAACGACCGGTGGGAGAGCAGGACCACAGTCGGAGATCAGAGTTTCTGAGTATCCAAAAATACTGAGGTATAACTAAGAGGCGTTGAAGTACACCATTCTGGTGTTCACTCATGGTGACACTTGAAAATGCGTTAAAAGGAGGACCAACGTCTCAAGTTGCTTTTTGGGACACTTGGTGACAATCAGCATGTTGTAGTGCAGTAGCACAGTGGGTAGAGTGGGTAGACAGAGTAGATCGTCCACTAAATGTAGGGTTGGCGGTTCCATCCGTCCCCCTCCTCCAACTGTCCACATTTTGAAACCCCATGATTGTAAGTCGCTTTGGACAAAAGTGTCTGCTAAATGCCCCTTTATTCACAACCCATGCGGTTTATGTCTGACTTTGGGCCCCTTGCAGGCAGAACACTTCACAGCAGGGTTCAATCAGTTCTCACTGAGGGCCACACGTCCAGGTTGCCAAGTCAAGGGCCAATTGCCAAGTTTTTTTTTTTTCATTGGACCAGGAAACATTGTTTTATGTGCAGATGTTATTGTTGCTGCTATACTGTTATGATTAGTATTACAGGTGGTAGTTGGTTGTAGAAGCAGAGACTTCCTCTCATGGCAGGTGATGACATAGTGTCTCTCGGTCAGCACAGGGTGGCTGCTTGAGAGCAATTAGATGAATAAACACTGTGCTGTCATAGAATGACATAACTAAAGGTTATACACATGTTAAGTCCTCTATGTGCACGGAAGGTTTCCCTACCACCTTCTGAAGTGGACTTGTGATTGAGTGAAGAATGTTCACTAATTACCATATTTCGATTTTGCCATAATTGTAAGTACATTTTTGAAGTAATGAAAGAAGCATTGCTAAATTTGAGATCAAATCAGAGATAATTTTTTATTATGGGTTTAAGAGGCAAATATTTTCAGCATGTAAAATGAGGCTTGTGAATTTTTTTTTATTTTAATTTTGTCAGAATCTTTTATCAATCAGGGCCCAGGGCTGATTGTCTAAATTATGAGGCTGAATTATTGCACACCCTATGGGCAAATTGACAACAAACATTTTGGACATCTGCTTCCCAGGGATATGAATATACATACAAAATTTGAAGTTGTACCAATCAGCCACTGAGCTATCGCTGTTATCATTCCAGAATAACAATAATACCTAAACCCAATAATAGGTATCCAGAATCAGTGAATACCTAATAAATCAATAATATTGCACAGCAGAAAACAAAGGATAATAATATGGCCTATTATGTAATCGATCACAACATAAAAGATAGAATCACTAATACTGTGTGAATTAAAGTCTTCCTATAATCTATCAGCCATGCAACCCTGTATGTTCTACTGGATATTCTATTGGTCAACCCTGTATGTTCTACTGGGTTGCCATTATGTGAAGAAGCCTTTTGATCAGATGTTGAGCAGCAGGCAGGATGTGATATCAGGTGAAATTGTCACACAGACCAGTTGGTCTGTGGGGGATCTATTGCCTTCTTATGCTAATCCCAACCCTGCAAATGCTTCCTCATAAACTGTCCAAGAAAAAAGGAGGGACAGTGGTCTGGCAAGGAGGGGGTGGGAACAGTATGATGGTTAAACCATAGAATGTGTTAAGGGAATTCATACATCCTTCACTTTCCTTGTTAGAGTAGGGCGAATCAAACATTGAAATGGAAGCTCACAAATGTACATGACGAAATATGTCCTGAGGAGACCGATCTTTCCATTAAAGAACTGAACATAGTTGTCCACCACATGGAAAACAAGTCTGTTGTTGATTTACTCACCAAGGCTCCTGTTAGAGAGGGACAGAGTTTCCATTATGTGCCATCAATCACACATTCTGAATCACTTTTCTACTTTATCGCTAGGTGGAACAAGACTACATTGACAAGCACAAATAAAAATGGAAGCACCATTTTGAGGGGAGACCGGAAGGTTTCACTTTTCATAACCCTTTCCCACTGAACCAATGAGAATCAGAGTTTAATTCAGGGAATGGCTTTAAAGTGAGTAATGGCCGAATATTGAATCACATGAGTCGTTTTGATCCTTAATTGAACAGGCTTGCTGCTGAATTTACTTTGGATCAAAAATAATTTATAAATCTACCACTAGAAAATGTACCATTACACCATTAGATATGCCCTGGACACACTGAGTTAGTATGAAATACTAGGAATGCATTTAGGAAGATTAAAAACCAAGTCCAAACAAGCATATTGGGAAACACCCATAAAATAAATGTATTTGAAATTATGCTCAAAGGCAGTGCATGCTACAAAAACACTCAATTTCAATTTACTTTAATAGTTTTATTATAAAAGCAGCCAAAAAAACAACAACCGTATTACAGTCTGGTCCTACAAACCTTTGTCATGTACAGGTAAACAACATTACCCAAGCCATCGCTTGACACAATCAAAGTGCTCTGCTTTGTTTGGAAACGGACTCATGGGCACAGACTCCACAATGGTAAAAAGGTGTTTAAAGGAAACTTTTTGATCGAGTCTGCAGTAGCAAGATATGGGATCCAAAGTTGACAGTCCTGGATAACCATGAACATCTGCTAGCAATAACTAACTTCCGCCAGGATCTGACCTATAAAACCATCACTAGGCACCCTGCAAAACTCCAATTAGTTTTCTACCCAAAAAGGAATGTCCTTTGTTGTATCTAATCAATTCAAATTTGGACAGAAAAAAGACAAGGAGTATGACGGTCCAGATGGGGTGCCCCCTTAAACTGCAGAAAGAATAAAAAAACAAAAAACAAAGAAAAACACCTGTGGCTGATTTCCGACACCCAATGGAAGGCAATCTTATTGTCCTTACTTCAACACAGCCACAGGAGGCGCTACAACATACAATAAAAACAGAGGAAGGCAGGGACACTGTTAGATTATAGGTTATGATTAGGATCAATGACCTGACAAGGAGAGCAGGAGTTGACTCAACAGTTATGCTATGTACAGGCAAGTCTGCCAAGGTCAGAGTGTGTTGTTCTGTCTGGGGCAAGTGCGCAAGCTAAAAACCAATAGAAAACCTCTAAAGACACCAAGTAGATGACGGCATACGGTGGACCGACTTTAAGGGACTATTGCACAATGAATGGTTAAGGGCGGTTCCCCTGGGCTCCTTCACAAAAGCGAGCTACCTTAAATAGTCACGTCACTTTAACGAGAACTGCGACACAAAAGCATTTCTATAAAAAAAATAAAATAAAAAAAAAACAAAGAAAAAAAACTTGAGATCAACACTTGCCCCAACACTGTAACACGCTGACCTTTCTGCCTATTCCTCATCCTCAAAACACACAAGTAGACAAAACGGGGACTGGGAGGAGACTGGGAGGGGGCGGGAGGCGGTCCTAGCGCATTCTGTACTCTGAGGTCTTTGACACCTCACACAGCTGACCCTTGAAGTCGATCTCTACGGTGAAGTCCAGGTCCCTCTGCATTGGAAAAAGCAAACATGTGATTAACTCCAGTTGAAGCTCAGTCCAATTTCTGCAATATTTTGCACCAATGCCAATAAAGCATATATATATATATATATATATTTTTTTTTTAACACAATTGTACTTGGCATTCACTGTCATTTAAGTCCACACTCGACCCTTTATGGGGACACTAAATGACAACCACACCCATATAGGAACCAAACAGCTCGTTGGTGAACAGCAAGACTACAGCATGTGTATGGTATTTTCCCCCACCCAGTTGAAGTGCGCATCATTTGCATGTTCCTTCATGAAACACTATGAAGCAGGCAGCACCCCACTGCTAGCAAATTGTCTAAGGTGTAGAAAACCTTGGTATGAGCGCAAAAACAACTGGGATACAGTCCCAGTTCAATCAAACATCATGGCAGATGTATGTATATTTTAGGAGTTAAATTCTGCATAGTTGAACAATGACGTGCAACAGCTAAATGTAGTGCCCTCACATTGTTCTTGCTGTTTGGTTTCATGTTGATGGTGCCAAAGATCTCCTCGCCAGTCTTCACAGTCAGGTAGTCATCCAGGTAGAAGACTGTCTGCTTCCAGTGGGTGTAGGGAGACTCAGGACCTGTAACCAGCAGGAAATTGAAAGCAAAGTTGGCAAATCATGTCCAAGAACACGCTTCCAGAGAACATCAGGAAAATGGAATTGACAGTTGAGAAAAAAGCACTAATATAAAAAACACACTGGTGGAGAAGCCGGTCCTCTTGTGGCAGCGAGTGAACTCAATGTTGAAGTAGGTGACCAGGGCGTGGATGTAGTCATTCCTCTTCACCTGGAGACAGAATGGCGAGGCGAACGACAGGTCGTCGATCTTCACCGTATAGATGTCCACCTCCTGTGGGTATTCAACAGAGCAGTAACAATCAGACAAAATAGCCCAGAACAATTACTTTTTGTAATGCTAGTGTGCATCAAACTGATGAGAAATGTTTGTTCCAAGTCAAAGATGGTAACACATGTAAAGGGGCATTTAGCAGACGCTTTTGTCCAAAGTGACTTACAATCAGTGCATTTGTGGGTTTGACGTGTGGACAGTTGGAGGAGGGGATCAAACCTCCGACCCTACAGTTAGTGGACGACCCGCTCTGTCCACTGAGCTACTGCCATCACATGTCTACACAGCTGTGGTGGGTCTCAGAGACACTACCCACCTTGATGAGACAGGCACTGCTGACCAGCTGTTTGGGGTCCACCACGTCCACCAGGGGCTCCTTGATGGCCACCTCTTTGATGCAGGACATGTCAAAGCCATAGACGTTCTCCCACCCTGTGCACAAACAAAACAGACAAGCAATGGCAAATCAGCTGCGGTTTTGCACAACTGCTGCAAATATTTTAACAGTTCAGCTTGGCTAGACCAACTACTCTTTTATGAAGGTCTCTTATAAAAAATGGTGTAAAAACAAAAACTGGCGTGAAAATGCCCAAAACAAAAAGTCAAATTACATCTAAAAAATTGAAACCACAAACTTGTTTGACACGTTCATAAGCCGGATGCTGAACAAACCATTTCTATACCAAGTCTCATTCAAAATGAGCACAACCCGAAATGGCTGTACCATCCACTCACAGTGAATTTTGTAGTCCTTGTACTGCCTGTCTTCAATGGCGGTGACGTAAAGGGTTGCCCTGTCGGGGAAGATCAGCCCATCTGGTTTCTGCCAAGGGGAGAAAGCAGATTTAGATTGAGAGAGTGGCAGCATTGGGCAACCATGGTGCCTTGTGGGAGATCAGACTGTGGGGGGGGGGGGGGGGGGGCATTGCCCTGAGTAAAAGGGTCAAAAGAGCAGGTTGAAAGAATGATCTACTGAATGCTTGTACAGGCACACATGCACCAATGTTCAAATCAACTAAATTCCATAATTACTAAATACACTGCCCCACCATCATACAGGGTGCATGGTAACAAATACATTTGGTTTACATGAGAATGAGTGTGTTTGAGAAATAACAAAAAGCTGTGATCAGCACACACTTTGCTACATGTCCTCTAATGTGCACATACCAGCCACTTGTCTCTGGCATAGATGACGGTGTTCAGCATAGATTCATAGAAGAGGCAATAGCCCATCCACTCTGAGATTATTATGTCGACCCCCTCCACTGGAAGATCCACCTCCTCCACCTTGCCTTTGATGATCGTCACGACTGAAAGGAATTTGGAAAAAACAGGCATTATAAACAGGACTAGATAGTCACCAAAATTATTTTAATATGTGGTTGTATACTCACTGTTATCGAGCTTGTTGGCCTTGACAATTTTTACAGCATAGTCAGAAATGCTGCTGCACTCAATCTATAAAAAGACAAGAAGAAATAAGTAGCCATTCATACCAATGTACAAGAGTGAGAGAACAGCACTTCTGGGAGGATTTTTTCATTTTTGCCAAGACAAAATGAGGGGACTACTGTAGTTGTACTTTTTTTTTAAAAAGTGACTCAGTTGATATATGAGTAACCTACCCCAATGACTTTCTTGGCTCCAGCCTTGGCAGCAAACATACAAAGGATTCCAGTACCACTGCCTACATCCAGTACCACTTTATCCTTGAACAGGTGCTTGTTGTGGAACATTGAGTTGCGGTAGGTAAGAGTGCGCACCTCGTCCTTCAGCATCTCCTGCATCAATCGTTTAGAAAAAGGTGATGAGCAAAAGACACAGGAAATATCCAAAATACATTAAAATTAAGATGTAAATGAAAATTAAAGTTTATCAACAACATGACGTACCTCGTGGATACCAAAATGAGCATAGGAATCGAAGTAGTAATCCTTTGAAGTCATGTCTTCAGCTGCAGGCTTCACAGAACCCTCCCCCTGAGAAACCTCACCAAAAGAGAGACAAAGTCACGACCGTGGCCAATTTGGGGTTACGCCGATAAAAACAAAGTGATTCAGCCACAGGTAAAGGATGCTACTATCAAACCAGTTCAAAATGTACGAATACAGCAGTGAATGGCCAGGCCTTGTACAGCCCATACAACTATCAAACGTATACCCATCGCATCCTTTGATAGGAGCACATGGTTGTTAGCGCCGTGCCCGCCTCTGCCCGTCCGCGGATTTCAAGCCATTGAATAATGTGAATGAAGCTCAGAAATATAAGTTATACGGTTATGGCGTTCTTCGTACCCGGTGGTTAGCCTCCATCATTGCAAGTTGGAAATGTTAGCATGAGCATGAGGCAGCATTCAAAGCCGGAGTGGCTACTAGCTAGCAAATTAGCCCCCATGCGGTCTCATGAGCACACCAGACAATCTGATCTCCATGCCGGTGTCGCATCAACCGTTAGTAGTTTCTCTCGTCGACTAGATTTAAAAAAAAAAAAAAATACTTCACATACATATGTATATTCTGATGAATGTTTCCTGTTTCATTACTACACACGATGGCAACCGAATCACGACATTGGAAATTAGCACAGCTCGAGATGGCAAGTAAAATGGATGCTTCATTTGAAAGTGCGTACAATGAAGCGACGACTGAATACAAATAGATTACATTTTACAACTATATTAGGTGAACTGACCAAAATGTGTATGTTGGGGTTCGTTACAGACTTGCTCTTTGGCCTTTTCTCTGCTGCGTTTAGTCAATGATTCTTTGCTTACCTCCATTCTGTCAGTCGTCTCCGCCATTTCGGTCTTGTGCGCAAACTGGAGTCCAGCGTGCAGAGTTGAAAGGCGCCCTACACAATCCCCGCCCACTAAAGCGAATTCGGATTTGTGATTGGACTCGTTTTCAAGAGCCCCCTCCCATATATTTAACTCAATGTTTCTCATTGGTCATAAACAAATCACTGTTATGAATCGCACATTCCAGTGGACTGTGCACTGTACCAACTTATTTTATGATATACAGTATTTTTAATAGATTGTATGCCATTCATAGTGTATTCACGAGTGGGGGGGGGGGGGGGGGGGGGGAATGCAATTGAAAATTGTCAAAGTACAGATGTATATAGTTGAAGTGCATTGATTATTACGACATATTGTTTGGGGTCTATTCAATATAAGCGCTCATCTAAGTGAAGGCAACTCTATGTGAATCACATTTTGAAATCTGTTGTGGTAGTAGTATCAGATGAATTGTTGAGTGGAAATGTTTACCGATTTGTTTCCCATTTATATTGAAGCTGTCCTCTATTTCGTCTAAAATGTGATGCTGCTGTTTTGTTGAGGTTATGCCATTTTTAAAACAAAGCTAAATTGTTCTAAACTTGTATTTCAGTATAGGCTAAAAACACCTTAAGCCAACTTTTCCCAGCGAGGGAGATAAGGGGACAAGCTTGCTGACTTACACCAGTCAGTTACATGATTAGGACATGATTGGCAGCACGGACATACACGAAGTTCAATAAATAATAATCATTTATTTATTATTTATCAATTATTATACCTTATCAAATTCCAGGTTGTCAATGGCGGAAGATTTTCCGGTCTAGCCTATCTGATTTTCTGCATTGCAATACTGTGAAAACTAACCAAATTCATCAGCAAAAATATACCGTGGACAGAAAGAATATGTACACCTGGAGTACATATTCTCTCATCTAAAACATTACACTCTTTAAAGGCATTTTAATTGCAAACCTACTTGAGAAACACGCCATAGTCACTCCTGCACATAGTAATTCTCTATAAAGCCTATGGGTCCACCCATCAGGTCGTATTGTTCTGCACGGAAGGCTGGAGCAGGCGAGAGGAAACTAGCGTGCGCGAGACTAAACTGCGTCGAGTCGAGCCGCTGCTGTCACGAGCCCTGTCCAAGCACCGAAGAGGAGGCTGGCGAATAAGACTTGCTATATATTATTGACGAGCTCCTATTTACTACGTTTTTCAAATTGTTTAATATAACTGAAACCTTATTCTATATCGGCGGTTGGGAATTAAGACCATTTGATGAGAGATTATGGTCGATTGGTCATGTATTCCAGGATTTGAATGATATTGCTAGCCAGCTAGCTAGCTAGCTGTTTAGCTAGCTTGACCGTGAGTGACTCGAAGCTAACATACATTTTCGGAAAATATTTTCACCGACACTTTCCCGGTCCTATTTTTCTGCGGAATTTCCTGTAATAGGTGGTTCATCTTAGTCTATTTTTTTAATGTAGATGTCGTGCGCTGTCATAACCAGTAGCTGGTATTGCTTCCAATCGGACATAGGAAAGGATTGAATGAAATAGCTATCCATAATCAGCGGAAACGAGCTAGTTAACGGGGATACCCTGCTGCTAGTTGATCCACCGCCATCGGGCTAATCTAGCAAATGCTATCTTTGGTCGCCAACGACAACCCTAGAGCAAGTTTAATAGCTAATTAATTATAAAGTTATCGTTCCCGGTTGCATCTGATCATTTGTTTTGCCGTTATAACGGACTTTATTGCTTGGCTTCATTCGCCGTTTAGCGAACATTTGTATTTCAACGCAAGGGCAGTTCGAAAAGCTGACCACCGCCAGTTCATTTGTACAAGAGGTCGCAGTGAAGACAGAATCCTGCAAAAATGCCGGCGGTGTCGAAGGGAGACGGAATGCGCGGACTAGCCGTATTCATATCCGATATTCGAAATTGTAAGTACATAATTATTTTTAATTAATGTTGTGGAATTGTCATTATAGTTGTTTGTTTTGCGATGTGTGTTGTTAACGAGCTAATGAGTGGGTTCCACGGGGATCAAATACGCATTTTGTGCCATAGTGCACACATTTAAACACAGTTTACCGCACACTGTCCCTGTCCTGATATGTTCGGCATTGTTAACTAATGATACACTAAAACTTCAAGGGATATAACGTCACATTTGAAGCAGTCGTGACTAACTAATACCAGAACGATTGGAATGGAGAATGCAATTGCTGTTCTCATAGATTACACTCTTTATCAGCCATCCCTTGAGTCGAGCTGGTCACAAAGTGAGTGGCACTATCCATGCCCAGTTATCTAACGTTTGTTTTAACTGAAGGAGGGGGACGTGTCAAAATGCTATGGCTATGATAAAAACCGGATCCATAAGCCACATTCTGCTCCTTTACTTATCTGGTGCTAATTCGTCCTTTAAATAACTTGCCTGGAATGCACATTTTCACCTGTATTGCTCATCTATCTACAGGCCTCTCTCTTCCGTAACCATTCCATACATAGTTACTTCTCGAGTGGCTACACATCATACAAAATACCTCCTGTTGTTGAGATAATGGACGAGATAACAGAAAGATAATGATATATCAGTGCCCGATACAGCAAAAAGAAAGTATTGGTTCTATTTGGCATGTATTTTGTTTTTGAGTTAATTGATGTTTATTTAACGTAACATTCAGAAGTGCATTGCCTATTTAGAGGTATGTGGTGCTATTCAACTTGATTGAATGAGAGTAGTAGTAGTCAACATCTATTTGTACTTTTAAATCTTGTTTCTGACTAATTGTTATTGACTGTTGATGTTCAGGTTGATTCATTTTAAGTAAACTTCTGTGTCAAATAGCAGTTTGGTTATGTGGTTAGTCTGTGTCACCTGCTTAGCCCATAGAGGCCACCGCTGTATCTTGGGTGCAAATGCACTGCTGTAAAAATGTAACTGCACATTTGGTCGACAGAAGGCCATTAGGGCTCGGATGTCCTCCTCAATTTTTTTGTCTGCCGACAGTGAAAATAATATGGCACAGATTGAAGACAGACTAGTTATTAAGATGGCCAGATGTCACCCACCCATCTTATCCATATGGTTGCACCTGGAATTGAAATAATTGATTTGTCCTTCTTTGTTGTGTACACGTTTGTCAAGAATCTGTCGTCATGGTTGCAGTGTCACAAGCGCGAAGCTTGTCGATGTTGTATATTTCTACTGTCTGTGTTCCTGTATGGTCCTCACTTGTCCTTCCTCTCACCCCAGGTAAAAGCAAGGAGGCGGAGATCAAGCGGATCAATAAAGAGCTGGCTAACATCCGCTCCAAGTTTAAGGGGGACAAGGCCCTGGACGGCTACAGTAAGAAGAAGTATGTCTGCAAGCTGCTCTTCATCTTCCTCCTCGGCCATGACATCGACTTTGGACACATGGAAGCTGTCAACCTCCTCAGTTCCAACAAGTACACCGAGAAACAAATAGTAAGTGTTGCCACGTGCGTTTGGCTGTCTGGCTACTGTGTTACAACATGTCTGGCTGATCAGTTATTGATTCAGGTCTCTGCATTTTTTTTGGTTTTTTGTTGCAACCCAGTTTTTTCTTTTGCAACCCCATTTATTGCGGTCAAAGTGCTCTATCAGATTGAAGCAGTCCCTTTGAACAGTAAACAAAAGCCTCTGCTTTTGCGGCATTTCCCCTAACTGAATCCCAGAATCCCAACTTTAGTTTGTTGACTCTACTAAAGATCAACGGAAAGTTCATTTGTTGTTACTGGAAAAGTATACGTACGCTGGATAACCTTTGCTATAGAAGGATGGTGGCATTGCACTAATGCCTACAGGGTCTTATACAAAATCTGCTAATTCCTATTTTATGTTAATGTGCCTCACAATTATGTAATGGTGAAAATGTGTGTGATCAATTATGTAATTGTGAAAATGTGTGTGATCTGTGTGTGTGTGTGTGTATAGTAAGGGACAACACTAAGACAATAAATAAGAAGTTGTTATACACAACATCTTTTTCTAAATAGTTCAGGTGTGAAAACGAATACTCAATACTTCTTTCATATGGCAATTGTATTTTATTTACACCCAACTGTAATCTAAAGCTACACATCCTCTATGTGGAAATAGTTGTACTACTTCCGTTATTGTCAGCAATATGTAGAGGACACATTTCTAGTATCACTCACTTAGGCCCCCTCATTTCATCAGTCAAGCAATTTGGAAACTACCGTGGCCAGACTACTGTTGTGGTATAAGTCAATATGTTACACACCACCCATTTTGGTCCTGCCAGTGCCTCTAATTCTCTGCAGTTTTCTTTTGCCAGACTCAAGAGAGGGAAGGAATTTACAACAATAAGCTGTTAAATAAGTTTAATCTCTCCTTGGAATTGCATTGGAATTTTCCCATAACAGTGGTACAGATCATGTGAATTAGACTTCTTAATTAAAATAGGGATGACAGGTCCAGGCAGTCTTGAAATCACATTTTATAGCGCCAAAAAGCCAAACAGACAGTACACTTGCTTTCAGAGCCGCAGAAGGCTTGAGGGTTTTGAAATGTGATTGGTCGTACTGTGAAACATGGCCTCTGTTAGGGTCTCTTCCATTGTAACTGGCAGATTTCGGCAGGAAAAGGAAATTGTCAGGGGGTTCAATTGTGATGCGTCAGGAATTCTACACCAAATGGTGAGGATGTAGGCCTGCACCCATTGAAGCTACAAGGTTTTCAATTACAATCTGATCTGATCCCTAGTGTTTTTCATGGATTCCGTTCCCTTCTTTTAGATGTACGGACATCCTGCCACATGACCATTACTATAATATAGCATGGTATTGCATTTTGACATATTTGGGAAAATGTGCAATATTGCAGTTGAATGAAAGGGCATAGGAATGTGCTGGTGGAATGAAATTGATTGAGTTTGTACCATTTGACTCTTGTATTGTCATTGCCTTCCTAAAGGAACAAATGTTCAAAACAATGCAGAGGATTCTCAGAGAGCCATCAAAACAAACATGGGGTACTGCAGCCACTCTTCATAACAGGCACAGAGCAGTGCCAGATGAGGCCACCATTGTTGGCAGGGAAATTGCATTAATCTGCCCAACTGTATTCCTCCTGTGTTTAACCAGAGATGTTTGAAGGTCCATGGTGTTGTATCTTAGATTCAAGATTCAAGTATCTTTATTGTCAAATGTGCTACATGGCAGGCATATAGCACAGATGAAATTGCAGTCCTCTCAGACCTGCGGTGCAAAATAAACAATGGACAAACAAACAGACAAACGGACACCGTACAGACAAAAACACAGAAACACAGAAAAGTACGAAAAAAGTACGAAAAAGTGAGGTAGTGCGTTGAAAAAAAATCTTAGTGTTTGGCTGCTCTCTAAAAGCTTCATTTGATATGGCTGGTATGATTAACATAGACTACTGTTTTGTTTTGTTTTGCTCTCTGCTTGTCTTGTTTTTTTACTCACATTTCTAATATAAAGTCATTAGTAATTTCTTCTTTGCCTCCTCCTCTCTTTTGCCACCATTTAACTTTTCCCATTTCCTTCCTCTTTTTTTAATCCACAGTTCCTCTTCAGTCCATCCTTTGGCCTCGCATTGCCTTCCATTGCTCACTACTGGCTTCCTTGAAGGAGCTATGTTCACATTACAGATATTGATGCTATCCTTTTGCCGTCCCTCTGTACCCTCAGGGCTACCTGTTCATTTCAGTGCTTGTGAACAGCAACAGCGAGCTGATCCGTCTGATCAATAATGCCATCAAGAACGACCTGTCCAGCCGCAACCCCACCTTCATGTGTCTCGCCCTGCACTGCATCGCCAACGTTGGCAGCAGGGAGATGGCTGAGGCCTTTGCTGGGGAGATCCCTCGTATCCTGGTGGCCGGGTGAGTTGTCTGGGTACAGGCCCTGGCCCTGCATTTCAAAACTATTTGCCTAATGCCTGGGCGAGGACTTGACCACTCTGACTTTGTGAATGAGATTAAGGCAGGGAGCCAGAGTCAAATCACTATGGACAGACTATTGGAATGTAGAGCTTTAGTGTGGCTCACAAAGCCTGATGGTTGCAGTCATTACTGTATTATGTTTTGTGCTAGACAGGTGTTAGCCTTTATACTGTATCAAATTCATAGCCCAAATACGGGGCTGGGTTCAGTAAGTCACAAGGATGTCTTGTTCAAATGAGTACTGTGTAAACAGGGTTTTCATGGTTACTCAAACAGTGCAGCCGTGTTGTGTGTAGGGCTTCTTGTTGTTGACAAAGGGCCGTGCTCGTGGTGCCTCTTGATTCCCCCACAGGGACACCATGGACAGTGTGAAGCAGTCGGCCGCTCTGTGTCTATTGCGTCTCTACAAAACCTCTCCTGACCTGGTGCTGATGGGCGAGTGGACCTCCCGCGTGGTGCACCTCCTCAACGACCAGCACATGGTGTGTAGAGGACCGGCAGTCATGCACTGCTGCTCCGTTAGCCTCGTAGGCACAGACAACATTCAGTAGTTAAAGTGATGGCCAGCCGGATCATGAAACGCTACATAGCCAGAACATGTCGTAGAGGTGTGTCTCCACCACCACACACACACACACGCAGACAGACACACACACACACACACACACACACACACACACACACACACACACACACACACACACACACACACACACACACACACACACACACACCACTGCGAAATATCTTTCAGGGAAATATCCAAAACTACGTTGATATTCATCTCAGTCGGTTAATAATCACAGGGTGGTAGGGCTGTGCTGTTCTATGCTGTTTGCATCTCCTCAAAGTCCAAAACGTTGCAGCTTGCCTCAGCTGCACGCAGTGGGTGTGTACAGTAATTGGTTACCTGCTTAGCTACGTAGCCAGGAGGGCTAATGGACTCTCATCAGATAAGCTTGAAGGAATATAAGGAAATCGATACCCTCTTGTCATTTTCCGGCGTTATTGCACACCTTGATAAATCTTAATAACAACGCGGTTTTCCTACATTGAAAAATATTCTAGCCAGGCGCCAAAGCAATTTTATGGTCGGCCAAAGCATAATCCTGACCGCTAAAGGGAAAGTTAATTGAGGAGGTGTACAATATAGTCATCTTTGAATGAAGTGATTTGGGGTGCAATGTGGTCTCTGGGCCAGCGGATGGCAGCACATTGTGTATCTAGTAGAAGCCAACCCAGCACTGATGATGGTCACCTCTTGGCAGGAGAAATAGTCCTGACTATCTGTAATGTAATGTCCACTCAGGACGCACAGGTCTGGCCGCTACTGCCTCCCATTCGCACTCAAACGAAATATCCCTAACCCTAGACTGCATCCCAGACCACTTCATTTTTCAAAGCTTGTCTACAAGAATTGCATTTAAAAAGTTTGCAAGACAAACATCAACTCAAAAATAAAATAAAATAAAACCTACTAACAAACTGAGCAACATCAGAAACGTGCTGCTATAAACTCATAATTAGCCACACAAGGATTCTCAGTAATGAGCCTCTTTACTCTCTGACGCTGACAAACAAAGCCTACATTACTGTCGGTCGTTTACGTTTGGATCAGGCTACTCATTTAGTTTTGATGAAAGGACAGTCAACAATGTAAACGGGATTGAGAACATAATGGTTTCATTGCAAATAAAAATAGCTACATGATTATTTTTCTTTTGAGACTGCTCCTGCAATTAAACTACTGTATTACATGCAGCTCTGCTGGTCTTCAGCCATCACTGCCTTTGCCTTTCAATTGGCAAATAAATTATCACATTTCCAATTCCTATTGTCCAATAAAACATAATAAATAATCATATTTAAAACACCGAAGTTGCAGCCAGTTGGTATAGCCAGAGTAGCCTGTGCAATGAGTACCAATAGGTAAAATACACTCAGAAATGGTGAAACTCGATTTGAATAATCTCTCTGGTGGATTGAAACTAAATCCATGCCAACTAAACACCCTATTTAGTTTGTGGAAGGAAAACTGCTGTATCGTAACATTTACTTTTGTAACATAGCAGAATAGGTGAGTGCGAGGTAAGCAGAATAGAATCCATCAGACCAGATTGGAAGCCCCATGTACTGCTGGTTGCACAAGTAACTTGGTAGACCACTCCTACTTTCACAGGGCTGTAGAGAAACAGCACCACGAGAGGGATGCATAAATGAGATGGTGAATGGGAGGAAGTGAGTGTGGGAGGAAGGCTTGTGGTGAGTTTGGATAGCGGTAATTCATGTTTAGGGTTATTTTTCTATTTCCGCTGTTAATAATTATGGTTTTATGAAAATGCTTCAAGGAGCCTTTGGATTTTTAAACACCTTAACCATGAGTAGCAGGAGTGTTTTGTCTACAACCACTACAGAGCTGCCTGGTCCCTCCAATGTTGTCATGGGGTTTCATTAATAATGCATCATATTGTTTGGTTTGTTTATCAAATGTCTGTTATAAATGGCTGGTATTAAATGTAATTAATAACAGGAAAATAGCTAGATGTCTGTCAGATAAGGCAACACAGACTCATTGCCTTCTCTGGACGTGACTGATGCCTGCTCTCTGCTCACGCCCTGAAGGCCCATCTGGAGCCAGTAACAAGAAATCCAGAAGTTGACAGGAATCTATTATATTATAGTAGATATTCTGGATTTCTGTGGTCCATCACTTCAGTGTTTGTCTTGTGTGTGTGGCCGAGGCGAGAGAATGTCACCATTGAGTTTTAGTGCTGAACTTAATCAGTTGTATGTTTTTTTATGGTAAAGCTCTAGATCACGCATGTTGCCGTCTGTAAGGAATTCAAAATGTAATTGAAACTGGTCCTCCAATGGAAATCAATTGGTGGTGTTTGCTGTGGTGTGGAACACTCTGGATGAAGCAGCGTTGTGTCTTCAGTGTGTTTTCTTTAACCCTCGTGTCTCTCCTGGTCTGGTCTCCAGGGTGTGGTGACGGCAGCCATCTCGCTCATCACCTGCCTCAGCCAGAAGAACCCAGACGAGTTCAAGACCTGCGTGTCCCTGGCCGTGTCCCGACTCAGCAGGGTAGGCTTGTGTCCTGGTTGAGTTGCCCTCATTTCTGTGAATGTGTCACACCGCTGTGTGCTCTGGATGAGATCTTCTGCTTGTTCAGAGACAATGTCCTGTGTTACACTTGTCCTTTCAATGCCCCTTTTTGTGATCGGATCAGAACTCTGGTCTGGTCGGAACCGTGTTTGGATTTCACTTTCCCGCAAATAATCTTCCTGGGAAAACATATTGTCTGAAATGGCATTGGCTGGAATAGAGCGCTTCTTGCTGTTTTAAAATTGTATTGTGTAGTCAAAAGTCTTAACAATTGCACATCTTAATGTCATCTTATTCTTGAGCCTGGGTTGAGGTTCTACACACGTTCTCCTAATGACCTGCCAGGAACGTTCGGGCATCAAAACTGAAAGTTATTGTGTATAGCAACATATGCTGTTGTGCCATCCAAAACCTAACTGAACTCTGACCAGGGTTACCATACCATATGGTAATGTACCATTAGAGGTTGACCGATTAATCGGTTTGGCCGATTAATCGGCGCCGATAGGACGTTTTATTAACTATCGGCATTAACGGAAATTGGCCCGATAGTGGCCGATGGCTGTTTTTTTTCCCCACAGCGCAATGAACTGCTCTAGGGCTGGGCAATTAATTGAATTTCGATTACGATTTTGGCTTCCCTCGATCATTAAAACAAGATAATCGTAATAAAACGATTATTCTGCCACCCGCCGTGTTTTGTGTGGTAAATGGAGCGAACCCTTCTTTCTCCACCTGCGCACTCCGCTGCGCCCCGCCCCCGCCTGAAAACTTGCAAGATATGTCATGCGACCGTACGGTCTGCACCTCAAGCGAATACGACCAATCTATTTAACCACTTAAAGTCCGCACACAGAGTAATACATGAACAAACAATTAAGGAAAAAATGAAACGCTCCTCCACTCCTGCCACCGCAACACAATCCTCAATTAATTAAGGAGACGCTATACAATGCCACCCCATATCCACCCAGCTCCCGCAGGCATAAAGAAATAACGGATGCAATCGCATACATGATTGCCAAAGAGATGTGCCCTATCAGCACCGTTAGCGACCCGGCGTTCAATAAACTGATAAACACATTGGACAGGCGGTATGTGTTACCACCACGTCACCATTTCAGTAGAATTGCGCTGCCTGCCCTTTATGACGAATGTGGCGGAAAAGTTGCAAGAGAAGTGTCAACAGCATTATATTTTGCCACCACAACGGACCTATGTTTGAGTCGCACCATCAAAAACATTTTTTTTTTTTTAAATCAATGAATAATCGTCTTTAATAATCGCAATTACAATATCAATCAAAATAATCGTGATTATTATTTTTGACATAATCGAGCAGCCCTAAACTGCTCCTTCCCTGGCCTGCGCCGCTGTCTGTCTCTCTGATCACTGAGGGGAGGGGCTGCTCTGCACACAGCGCACATCGGCTATCGGCTTTTTCCTGCTCCAAACTATCGTTATTATATCGGCCTTTAAAATTTCACTATCGGTCGACCTCTATGTACCATGTCATATGATAATGACTCACACAAACAACACAAAAAAGCCCCACCCTCGTATGTTGTACGTCTTGGCACTTTATAATTGCTCTTTGTAACTTGGCACTTAGCCAGAGATGTTGTATACTAGCAATGGTTAACCTAGTAATTGGAATGCTTGAATCTGTTCTGGTGACTTGCTTACTGCTTTAACAGCAATTAAATGCTTCACCTGACAAATGTAAGTCACTTTGGATAAAAGCACCTGCTAAACGCCCTTAATATTAATGCACTTTCTACTAGAAGACTATTGGTCTGCCTCGTCTGCAAGTCGGACTTGAACCAAGAGTGGTCTTGGTTTTACTTGTGATATTGTACTTTTTCTTTTTGAAGCCATGTAGTAAAAAAAGGGTGTGTCTGTGGTATTAAATTCATATCATAAGGCAAATTCATGCCTGTGTACTTTCTATACTGTTCATACCACCCACCCCTACTACAAATGGAATGCTGGAATGCTTACAATCTTTATATCCAGGTCTTCCAGATGTTTATTTCACCTTTATGTGCTCCCATTGATCATACAGATCTGGCAACTCAATATTACTATGTAGGGTCTACAGCTTTTACCAGTTCTCTGAACCTTTCTTCTGAACAGTGAACATTGGGGTCATGTCTTTGCATATGTATGCAGCTACAGCAGATGTTATCTCCTTCCATCTTCTCATTGTTTTGATAGGGCTGCCTCACGCAAAAACCTCTTAAAGGCTGAGGTTTGCTTTTGACCCTGGCCTTTCCACTCCTAGCCTTCATTTTCCAGTTCTCTGAACTGTATTGCATGGTTCTTCTCCAGGCGAACTGTCGTGTTGGAATCCAATGTGGTGACCAGTCTGCACTAAAGTACTGCTCTTTGTACCACTTTTTAAACCCAACCTACCGTTAAACATCGGAGCTCCTCTTGTTTTAGAACTTGGTCGGTTGCTGCACCTTTTTGTGCAGCAGAAATGAAAACGAAGCATCTGCAGAAATAAGTGCTGCAGTCATATTTATACTTTAAAAAAAAAAAATATATATGTTTCATATCACACAGCCTTATTGGCAAGGTGCAATTTGTTATGGTGGAAATGTTTGAGTGCGTTTGTGTTTGAAACAACGGAGCGGTTTTGCAGACATGTGACTGGGCTGCGTTTGTCCCGCGGTGCAGATTGTGTCGTCGGCCTCCACCGACCTGCAGGACTACACCTACTACTTTGTCCCGGCGCCGTGGCTGTCCTGCAAGCTGCTGCGCCTGCTGCAGTGCTACCCGCCGCCTGAGGATGGCGCCGTCAAGGGCCGGCTGGTGGAGTGTCTGGAGACCATCCTGAACAAGGCCCAGGAGCCGCCCAAGTCCAAGAAGGTGCAGCACTCCAACGCCAAGAACGCCATCCTCTTTGAGGCCATCTCCCTCATCATCCATTACGACAGGTAGGGCCCCGCGGGCAAATACACGTCTGGGGGAAACGGAGACACCTGTGGAACCAGTCGTTGAAATGGCTTCTTCTGCTGTTTAACCAGTGTTTACTAGTACCCACCAGGGGTTGTGCGCAGGTTGCAGGGGCTACACAGATATACATTTCAATTCAAAATATGACTTGAGTATTTGTCTTATGTTGATTTGTTTTTGATCAATAACATTAAGAACAGAAATAGCTGTACAGCTCTGCTTCTTCCATTTTAAACAGCTCACCACAATGTTCAGGCTTTCCCATGAATGTATTAGACTGTTGGCCCGCAACTGGGCCACAAATTTATAACTCGCCAATAAAAACAATCTGACGCACAAAGCGCATTGATTCTATTCTATTGAATCATCCTGATCGCTACATGTAGAAGGCAACTTTTGCCAAAGTGCGACTTAATTAAGTAGACCAGTGGTTCTCAAACTTTCAATACTGAGTACCACCTGAGAAACTATTAAGCTGTCCAAGTACCCCCATGATGACCGATTTTAAAATATAGCCATATATGCCTTCTCAATTAGCTTTAAACACACAGGAGACACGTTTATTCCTTATTGTGGTCATTTATTGTTACCTGAATTGTTACCTTACTGAATCAGACATTTACAACATTGCATTGCATTGTTTGTTCCGATTACATTTTTTTTTTTTTTAAGGGAAAATGTGGAAAATCAAAACATCCCCGCGCGTACCACCAGAGAGTGCTCAAGTACCACTGGTGGTACGCGTACCACCGTTTGCGCACGACTGAAGTAGACTATGGGTAGACACCTGTAGAGTCCATCCACCTAGGACCCCCAACATTCTGAGGGAAACACAGATAGTAATAATGTTGGTTCATGGATCCTGGTAGCACTGTAGTTCGAAGGAAAGCCTTTGTGCTTTAGGTGTCGATGGAGGGCCTACTTGAGCCGTAGTGATGGCCGGTGGCGGTCCGTTTAGACAATCGGTGGGGGAAACACTGGACTAACATGTTGGTCACCCACCCACCTCCAGTGAGCCCAACCTGCTGGTGCGGGCCTGTAACCAGCTGGGCCAGTTCCTGCAGCACCGCGAGACCAACCTGCGCTACCTGGCCCTGGAGAGCATGTGCACGCTGGCCAGCTCCGAGTTCTCCCACGAGGCCGTCAAGACCCACATCGAGACGGTCATCAACGCACTCAAGGTCGGTCAAGTCCATATACTTTATGATGTATGCTTTGTTTTATTAGAACAATGTTACATTTATTGGGATGTTGGTGAAGATGAGTCCCAAAAAAGACACATCCTGGCATCGGAGTTTGAGCTGAAGGTCAAAAGTCAAAGTGAACTTTATTGTCAATCCTACCATGCAATTAGTGCAAGTAATTACACAGAGGATCAAAATTGCGTTTGCCCATACTCCAAATGTGCAGTAGTAACTGTCACATCCAACATATAACATAATAGTGCAAATATACACCCAGACACAGTGGGCGTATACATTGTACAGAATAGAGAAAAGAGTTTGATTCAATGATGATATGTTGCTGAGGTGAAAGAAAGACAATGGCAGTGAAAAGTATTGCATTGTGTGCCTCCAGAAGAGTCCTGTAAATCTAGTCTGTAAATTAACTCGATAGGATATCAACATTCTGTCATTGTGACATCCAATGGGGGCAGCCGCAGCCTACTGGTTAGGGCTTCGGACTTGTAACCGGAGGGTTGCCGCTTCGAACCCCGACCAGTACGAACGGCTGAAGTGCCCTTGAGCAAGGCACCTAACCCCTCACTGCTCCCCGAGCGCCGCTGTTGGCAGCTCACTGCCTCGGGATTTAGTGTGTGCTTCACCTCACTGTGCGCCTCACCATCACTGTGTGCTGAGTGTATTTCCACTAATTCACGATTGGGTTAAATGCAGAGACTAAATTTCCCTCACGGGATCCAAAGAATAATTCTTCTTCTTCTTCATGTGCAGTGGACTTAGAAACGCCCAATGCTTTAACGCTATTGGTTCTTAACGTGACTCCATTGTTTTCCCCCCATCTGTGTGCAGACGGAGAGGGACGTGAGTGTACGCCAGAGGGCGGCCGACCTGCTCTACGCCATGTGTGACCGCAGCAACGCCAAGCAGATTGTGGCCGAGATGCTCAGCTACCTGGAGACCGCAGACTACTCCATCAGAGAGGAGATGGTAAGGTCGCCCCGCAGCCCTGGTCTTCAACTATTGTTAGTACCTCAAGGAGCTGTAGGTATGATGTGAGTGAGTTGTACATGGAGAGGGGAAAGGATGAGTGCAAGACTTCTAAAATAAGTAACCGGTAAAAACATCCCCTCCCTTACTCTCTGCTCCCTCACTCTCCACTCCCTCACTCTCCGCTCCCTCACTCTACACTCCCTCACTCTGCACTCCCTCACTCTCCGCTCCCTCACTCTACACTCCCTCACTCTCCGCTCCCTCACTCTCCGCTCCCTCACTCTCCGCTCCCTCACTCTCCGCTCCCTCACTCTCCGCTCCCTCACTCTCCACTCCCTCACTCTACGCTCCCTCACTCTCCACACGGTTGTCTGCCACTAAGAAGCTTTGCATTCACGCACGTGTGATTGACGGTTCAGAAGGAGTCCCAGATATTCTCACTGAGCATTACAATCACTAACAGCCGATTGGTTGGCTTTGGCATTTCTAATGAATGAACCCCGCCCCCACCCAAGGTGCTGAAGGTGGCCATCCTGGCGGAGAAGTACGCGGTGGACTACTCGTGGTACGTGGACACCATCCTCAACCTGATCCGCATCGCCGGGGACTACGTCAGCGAGGAGGTGTGGTACCGTGTCATCCAGATCGTCATCAACCGGGACGACGTGCAGGGCTACGCCGCCAAGACCGTGTTCGAGGTACCCTCCCCGCTCGCACCCGGTGCCCTCCTCTTCATCACACCGGGAGGTCGCAGCGCGCTGCACCCGGTGCCCTCCTCCTCTTCATCACACCAGGAGGTCGCAGCTCGCTGCATTTGGCCATAGTTTATGCTGAATGTCTGAGCGATGAGAAGAAGCGATACGATTGGTGGACGTAGTCAGCTAACCTTTGTAACGCCCTCCCTGCTCCAGGCTCTGCAGGCCCCAGCCTGCCACGAGAACATGGTGAAGGTGGGAGGCTACATCCTGGGAGAGTTTGGTAACCTCATTGCTGGAGACCCCCGCTCAAGGTAATCAATCGGGTGGTGGCCCAGTACGGACACTACTACTGCAGCAGTACTACAATACTACGAAGGAAACTACCCTCCTGTTTTGGGCTTGACTTTGCAGTACATCATCACTTCCTCCCACCATGTATCTTGTGTCCACCCGGTTTCCTCCAGCCCTCTGGTCCAGTTCAACCTGCTCCACTCCAAGTTCCACCTGTGCTCGGTGCCCACGCGGGCCCTGCTGCTGTCCGCCTACATCAAGTTCATCAACCTGTTCCCCGAGACCAAGGCCACCATCCAGGAGGTGCTGCGCTCCGACAGCCAGATCCGCAACTCTGACGTGGAGCTGCAGCAGCGCGCCGTGGAGTACCTCAAGCTGTCCTCCATCGCCAGCACAGACGTCTTGGTCAGTGCACTCGGATCACGTGACTGAAGGACGCCTACTGCGCACGTACACTCACTTAACGCTAGACTACCTTCGGCAGGGCAGAGACCCCAGTCCATTACCCACTGCTGTCTCAGTATTGGTTTCCCCAGACTAACGCCCTGTTCAATACCTACTGCTCTGTTTGGAGCAGCTCCTTCAGTCATAATGGCCCTCTGAAAAAGCTCTGAACAGAGCCAGAGGGCCGAAAGACTGAAATAAGACATTCCAATTGGCCATCTGTTCAAATGCATTCTGGGATATCCTCATTGTTCCAGCATCTGCATTGACTGTTTACATGGCCACCTGGATGACCAAAATGGCACTGCCACTACACCTTTCTTTGATGAGAGACTCCTCCACGTGGAGCGTGAGCCGTGTGGAGGGGTAAGGGGTTAGGCACTGCACTGGGACCAGGGCTCAGTGGCGCTCAACCCTCCCCTCGTCTCGCTGTGTTTCAGGCCACAGTGCTGGAGGAGATGCCGCCCTTCCCCGAGAGGGAGTCCTCCATCCTGGCCAAGCTGAAGAAGAAGAAGGGCCCCGGCGCGGTGCCCGTGTCTGAGCTGGAGGACGGGAAGCGGGATGGAGGGGAGCTGAACGGAGGTGGAGACAGGGCTCCTGATTCCGCTGCCATGGCAGCCTCCAACGCTGTGAGTAGAAGCAGCTCTATGGTTCAGATGACCCTGAAAGTTTGTCTGGCCGCCATCTTGCGTCTGACAAGTGTACATTCCAAACCATTGCAAGATGCACCTGCTTCCCCACACCACATAAAGCTGCACCTGGTGGATCAGCATCTTTCATACGAGACCTTTCAAACCTTTTTCCTAAAAAAATATTTTTGGGTCAAAAAAGTGATGAAATACAAGATTCAAGATTCAAGAGACTTTATTCATCCCGAGGGAAATTATTGTGCATTAGATCAATACAGAGAAGGAAAAGAAATATACACAATATACCCTAATATAACCAATAAACAACAATATAACAATAAACTAGAGTAACTTATAAACCAATCTCAAAAATAAAAAATATCTAAAAATATCTAAAAAATCTAAAAAATATCTCTTGTGTGCACATCTCTCAATGTGCATATAGAGCGCCCCCCCCAATGTGGGGTCCCCTCCCCACTTCAGGGGAACAGGATGACCACCTGTTGCACCGCAGCGTCACCACCGACCGAGCTGCTCTCTCGCTCACGCGGTGCCGTTCTTCTCCCCCTTGTCTCAGTCCACCCCGTCCCCGTCGGCCGACCTGCTGGGCCTGCGCTCCGCCCCCCCGCTCAGCGCCGCCGCCCCCGGCGCCGGCAGCCTGCTGGTGGACGTGTTCTCCGAGTCGGGGGGCGCCGCCCCTTCCGCCGGCGTCAACGACGACGGCTTCCTCAGGTGAGCTTTCCCTGCCGGCCAGGCTGGAGGAGGCGTGCCCGGGAAGGCGCTGCTGAAACAGGACTGTTGTTGGGATGGTGTGATGGACTGATGGTGCAGGGGCTCCTCTCTGTCTGGGGGGGTGGGGGGGGATGTATGATGCAAACCACACCTCAGTTGGTGTACGCGGCAGGCAATGCCACTCTTACTTACTTTTACATGCTAAGTAAGTGTAGATCGATTTAGTGTGTGTAGTAGTTATGGATTGTAGAGGTGGCGGTCCCAGCGTTGTACCTGTGTGGTGCCCATTGAGTCAGCTTTATTAATGTGGCACGGTCTGTGGTGTGATTAACCTGATGTGAACTGACGTGCTGCGTCCCACGGTGAGCGCTGGTGTCTGCTTGTGAGACTGGTGTGCCGGGTCTTCTGTGTCTCGTCTCTTCTTAATCTGTGTTTCTATGTTGCGTCTAATCTTGTTCTTCGTTTGATACCTCTGCTATCTATGTGACTGTCTTTTTTTCTCATTCTTTTTTTCTCCTCCTTCCCTTTCTCCACTACCCTTGCACTGTGTGTTTGTGTGTGTGTGGCACAATGTATATATCTTTTGTATCTGTGCGCGCGTGTGTGTGTCTGCTTGTGCATCTGTCCCTTGTCCTTTCATCGTGATTGGACATTGGCAGAGATCTGGAACAGCCCACTGAGACCTCTGACACCCTATTGGTTGAGGCTCCTGGTGACTCTGAGTAAGGGGCCAGTAGTGAAGCACCATGTCACTGAGGCAACAACATATTATCCAACGTAGTTTCAACACAGTAGTTGTTGTTTTTGTTTTCTTGGTCTCTTGAGCCTGCAAAACACTTCTCATTTGTATTCAGATGAAAGCTCTCATTTCTATACAAACTTGACCTTGATGCTTTTACTAACCATTTCTGCATTTTGTCCCCCTCCCTCTCCTTCTAACTGTCTCTAAAACTCACTTCTGACTCTCCCTACCATGCTGTCTTGGCCTCCTCTGGTTTCTATGGCTTGCTCCCCCCTCCTCCTTACCTCCACCATTTTCCCCATCCCTCTCTCTCTTTGGGCCGTTCTCTCTCTGGCTGTCTCTCTCTGGCACTGCACTGTCTTTCGCTCCCTAAAACTCTTAGCTCTACTCCTCCTTCTGTGGCTTCTGAGGACCCTGCTCCTCCTCTGCCTGAGGCGGACGAGCTTCTGAACAAGTAAGGGCCCCTAACTCTACCACCCCCCCCCCTCATTTCTCCCTTCTATCCATGCTAATCTGTGCCCTGTCTGGTGTTTCTATGGCATCTTAACTGGAGCCTCAGCCTACCTTAATCCTGGTGCACATAATCTTCATACTACAGCGAGAGGTTGTGTATTACATCAGGTCATGTCCAAATCAGGGGGTCCTCTACTAGTTTTAGATGAAATGGTGACGTTGTTCTAATTGGCGAGCACAGAGGTTGGCCCCGCCCCTCTCTGTCACCCCACCTCATGGCGTTCCTCTCCTCACTGCTCCAGGTTTGTGTGCAAGAACAACGGAGTGCTGTTTGAGAACCAGTTGCTGCAGATCGGGATTAAGTCAGAGTACCGTCAGAATCTGGGTGAGCTCCCTTCAGTCACCACGTGAAATATTGTGTATCCATGCTGGGCACTCAGGTGAGAAGGGAAGCAGAGACACTGTGTCTCTGCTCCTCCAGACAACAGTCACCCCGTGAAGCGCTGTGTCTCTGCTCCTCCAGACAACAGTCACCACGTGAAGCGCTGTGTCTCTGATCCTCCAGACAACAGTCACCACATGAAGCGCTGTGTCTCTGATCCTCCAGACAACAGTCACCACATGAAGCACTGTGTCTCTGCTCCTCCAAACCACCCGAGTGCCCAGCATGGATAGTGATTTAATTTCTGGCCTTGGACCAGAGGATTATCTGGAATGAAGTCACTATGTAGTACCTTCTTATGCAGCATTGATGTTCTAACATAACAATGTGTGTGTGTGTGTGTGTGTGTGTCCTCCAGGGAGAATGTACTTGTTCTACGGTAACAAGACGTCCGTGCAGTTTGCCAGCTTCAGCACCACAGTCAGCTGCCCGGGGGAGCTGCAGTCTCATATCCTTCCACTACCCCACTGCGTCCTGTCTGAAGGACTCCTTATTCTCCTTCCTACTGCATATGCTCCCAGAAAGTCAACAACACACAACTACAAGTTCTACATCAATTCCACTGGCTGCATTAAGCACACTACCCCTGGCTGTTTTCTGACTAGTGCTTACCATTTCAGCTGCAATTAGGAGGATTGTAATGATGAAATCCAGACCAAGGGTCAAATTCTTATTCTCTTATTCTCTTATACTCTTTGCTAGCTTGTATAAAAAGGTGGACCCCAGATCCCAGTCCTGGCTGGTGTTCTGTATAAAGGTGGTGGACCCCAGATCCCAGTCCTGGCTGGTGTTCTGTATAAAGGTGGTGGACCCCAGATCCCAGTCCTGGATGGTGTTCTGTATAAAGGTGGTGGACCCCAGATCCCAGTCCTGGCTGGTGTTGTGTCTGTGTGTTCTGCGGTGCTCCTTGACCTGCGTGGCTCACAGCTGAACGTCCAGACCAAGCCGGTGGAGCCCCTGGTGGAGGGAGGAGCGCAGGTGCAGCAGGTGCTCAACATCGAGTGCATCACTGACTTCTCAGAGGCGCCGCTGCTCAACATCAAGTTCAGGTAACGCTGCTCCAACGCGTCTCAAAGACCACCGTGGAAAACAACCTGTGATGTCACATGTTCTGTACCTCATGTCATGTCACATGTTCTGTACCTCATGGAAACACCATGCAGTCCACACATGATATACGGACTGAACAAAGGTCCCCTTTTTTAAGCTTTAGTTCATATTTGTTGCTTTTATACATGAAGTCTTAAAGGGGGAACACTTGCAGCTCTGACAGCCCAGTGCATATGGGCGTGGAGGGTTTGACATGTGAAGCCCGTCTCTCCAGGTACGGGGGAGCACTACAGAACCTCACCCTCAAACTGCCCGTCACCATCAACAAGTTCTTCCAGCCCACTGAGATGGCCTCACACGACTTCTTCCAGCGCTGGAAACAGCTCAGCCAGTAAGGGTCATTCAGAAAGGGATATTATTGTTATTGTTGTTATTATGTATCCTAATGAAGTCATTTAGTGGAAGACATTCTGGACAGAGTTTTTGATTTGGACGGATCATGGTCAGCATTAACCTCGTCAGACAAACTCTGGGTGTGCTGTTCTTCATCGAGTAACAGTCAAGGTGCAATTAAACAAAGAGTCAAGACTACTCTATGGCAATCAATTATGAGTTGATGAATACATTTCCATGCCAGTTGTTCTGCATCCCTGCTGGTCTGTGGCATAGACTGGCACAATGAGCATTTGGAAACTTGGCACAAGAAGCCGGACAGCTAATGGCCCGGTGGCTTCATTGAAATGAGTTCAATTTGGTTGGAGATTTCACTCTCAAATGTTGCTGTGACCTTAATCTTGTCACCAATACAGAACTTAACTACTAGAAATGATTAATGTTCAGCTTTATTTGAATTGTTTTCTTGTAACTGATAGATACACACAATGACACGGTGCACTGTTTTCCATTGATTTTCTCAGGCCGCAGCAAGAAGCACAGAAGATCTTCAAGGCCAACCACGGCATGGATACAGAAGTCCTCAAGGCTAAGGTACACACGGTAACTCACGCCAGCGCCCAGACACCCCACTCGTGCTGTGTACTGAGGTTCTTCCCCTGTTGACGTGTAGCTGCTGGGTCTTGGGACGGCGCTCCTGGAGAACGTGGACCCCAACCCGGAGAACTACGTGTGTGCCGGAGTCATCCAGACCAAGTCCCAGCAGGTGGGCTGCCTGCTCCGCCTGGAACCCAACGCACAGGCCCAGGTATGGACGCTCAGACACGCACACACGCACACCTGCACGCACACACACTAACATTACCCTTATGTACAAACAGCAGACCCAGTCGATGTGTGCCCTTGTGCGATGTGTGTGTTGCTGCCCACACGACATCACTCACAGCTGTCCGTGTGGTTCTTTTTGTGTGTTTGTGTGCGTGTGTGTGCGTGCGCGTGTGTGCTGCTGCAACTCAAGCCTGGCGTCCAGGTAACTCTCTCTCTCTCACCCCACCCCTTGTCTTCTGCAATCTCTGACTTTTTTTTTTGCGTAAAACTCCAAAGACAACTGTTTGCTTCTACGTGGTGATCACTTTGTACTATAATTCAGTCTGCTCCTTCAGACTCTTCTCCATAGTCCTATCGCCCACCCCAGAGAACCTCTGTTAAACTTACCAGGTTATTGGTGGGTGGGGGTGTGTGTGTATGTATGTGTACATGTACATCTATATATGTATGTATGTATGTGTGTGTGTAGGTATATATATATGTATATGTATATATATATGTGTGTGTGTATAGATATATATCTGTATACGTGTGTGTGTGTGTATACTGTATGTGTGTGCACATGTATATGTGTGCATACATATACATACAGAGTTCAACAGCTTTAAATCATACCTCTTTGGTCAGTTTAGTAACATCCTCTTTAATGAAATCCCCTGTGCGAGGATGTTTAGGTCAATACGTGCTAGTCCTGATCATGCTCCTGGTGGTAATTCACCTGGGAAGTGGAGGCCAGCAGGTCCTGTTGAGATGTCAGCTTTATTTTGAGTGTTTCAGCGCCCTGAAATGGACACTGCTCTTTTCACCAACTGATCATTCACATGCCAAATGAATATACAGTGAAACCTTTGTACTCAAACGCTTCTGAAGTCGAACAAATCGCTTCTGAAGTCGAACAAATCGCTTGTCAAACAAAAAGTTTGACCGACTTCTGTCCCAGAACTCCAGAGCAAATTTCTGAACCCGTCCTCTTTGGTGACGCTGAGCGTCAGTCCAGAGTGGAGTCTACGGAGTGGACTCAGGCTCCAACAGGCTTTGTTCTGGGCATCATTATTAACTATTCTGGGCCTCTTCCATCTGAACATCCATTCTCTGTATAACTAAGCCCTCCATCACACCTCCAGAGAAGAGAAGGAGTGGGGGAAATAGACAGACAATGATCGAGTTGAAGAAGGAAATCATCTCAAAGAATGAACAGGATGCGCGTGTCTGATATTGCTTCGCTTTAGAGTAAAGCAGTGATAAAGATGGTATTGTTATTCAATTACTGTTTCAGGTTATAAGTAAGATTTTATACATGAACTACCATGTGTGTGTGAAGGTCTAAATAAGCAATTATCTGTGACTCCGGAAGACATAAATCCATTAACATTCATTGTTATGGGAAAAATAGTTCCAGTTTTCAAAGAATTCACAACTCGAACAGCCTTTTGGAACGATCTTAATTTGAGTCCCAAGGTTTCACTGTATACAAAGGATGTCTTTTTGTTATTCAACATCTTTCTTTCCATGTATCCATAAATGACCCTGTTTGGCACCCTCAATGTTCCACACTGTTTTTCTCTCAATGGTCAGTTTATTGAGAGAAATGATGGGACATGTGTCCCTATTATCTTACTGTCATTCCTCTCTGTACTTGTCTTGTTTCTAGATGGTTTCCCTCCCCACCCTCCACTCTGTGTGTTACTATGTCCACATTACATGTCAAGAGATGTGCGTTCCAACCCCATCGCCACCTTTTTGCCCAGTGTGCTGGTTATCGCGCTGTATCCTCCGCTGTGCCTTTTGCATCCCATTGGCCACCGCAAGTCGGCAAAAACACAGCACCGCCCATTTAGTGAGCTCAGGCCCCGCCGTCACTGCAGGCCGGCTGAGGTGGCTTCTTTGTAAGTGACGTTGTCTCTCCCCCCCCCCCCCTCTCTCTCTCTCTCTGTCTCTCTCTGTCTCGCTGTCTCTCTCCCGTCAGATGTACCGGCTGACGCTGCGCAGCAGTAAGGACACGGTCTCCAAACGGCTGTGTGAGCTGCTGGCTGAACAGTTCTGAGAGCACACGCTGGGGGGAGGAAGATGAAGGCCCTCCCAGCCCCGCCCCCCCGCTCCTGACCGCCTCCCCTCCCCTCCCTGACTCCATCATAGAGTTTCCAAGTAAACAAGGAAGTAAAAAGGTGTAACCGACCAATAAGGGAAGAATAACAAGTACAAAAAAATATTAAAAAAAGCAGCTGCCGCCTGTGCGGTCAGCCATGTTATTGTCATTGCTATTGTCACCAGGCTGATTCCAGGTCTGCTTATCATTATTGTTTGTTAGTCTTTGGCGCTACAGTTTGTCATGTTTTTTTCTTTTCTTTTTTTCAAATCGGTGTTTCCCTGTGTATGTGTGTGCGTGTGTGTGGCCCTGAGTGTATGTGTGTCCCTCAGTGCGTGTGCGCGTGTGTGTGTGTGTGTGTGTGTGCGCGCGTGTTCGCGCGTTTCCAGAATCGTGCTGGTGTGCCCCAGTTGAGCTCTGTCACACCTGTCACTGTCCAAGCCCTCCCCTCCCCACCCTTCCCCTCCCCTCCCCTCCTGTAGCTGTGCTGACTGCTGGTACTGAGTGGACGTTACAAGCAAGACGTGCTAGCAAATCATGTATGTGTGCTGGTGTGTTTGTGGTAAACACGTTTGCATCATTTGCGGTAGGCAGACACACACTTAGGCTTATGTATTTTCTTGTTTTGTCCATGCTGGCCCATGATGGGTAGGGGAATGGGGGGAGGGGTTCAAAATGAGAATCACACTAACAGAAGTCTGACCTCAGGGGTCTGCACTCGTACCCCCTGCCCACCCCGTTGTAATCATCACTAACGTTTCTCAGAGTTATTCCTGCAATGTCCCGTCATTCCTGCTCTCCGACCGCCTACTCAATTCCAGTGGAAATGGCCAGTGCACTTTCTAGGTGTCCGGAGACGTCCCCTTCTCATCCTTGGCATACACTTTAACTCCACCCTGCCCTGGACCGACCCCCCCCACGCTTCCCCTCATTTCGGGCATATATAGATTATATAGAAGTCATGATTCCACTTGTGTTGATTATGAAAAATATTAAATCATGTAATTAAGTATCCTTTTTTTTTTGTTTTTTGTAGTTTTGATCAACTTGTTATTTTCTGCTGTGTTTTGTTTGCTTTCCTAGTGGACTTTCGGCGTGTTCCTGTGATGCGTTTGTGTCTCAAGTTTGTCTTCTAGAACATTCCTTCTTCAAGCTTGTCTTTGTGTCTTGGAAAAAAAACAAAAAAACAAGGCTAGTAGTGAGCGAGCCCCCATGGTGCAGCCGAGAGGGGCTGGCAGGGTGGAGGGGAGGCTGTGTAGGGGCCGTGGGGTGAACAGGCCAGCTCGCAGAGTCATAGCAGGCTACGGCTGGCTGGGTTTACAGTGTTAAAACAGACAAGCCGCAGTGGCTTTTCAGAGCTTGTTTTGCTTTAAGATGGTTTCTTTTTTTTTCTTTTCTTTTTTTCTTTTTCTTTTTTTTTAACCGTCCCAGGTGTGACATGTGTCCAGACCAATGCTTCTGGTTCTTCTTTCTGTTCTGTTGGAGGTTTGCGATCAGAATTGAGACTGCCCTCACATTGGCTTCATACATTTTAGACAGACAGACGTGCAGCAGGACTAGTCCAGATGTGTTGGTAGATGAACACATTTTAATTAGGAGAGGATGCATTATCGATTTCAATACTGCTCATTCTCTGCAGGTCCCCAAATGATGCATCTTAATGCACAGATGCACCACTGTGTACACCCACACACACACACACACACACGCACACACACGGAGACCCTGGGAGATGATTGTGATTTGCTTCGTAATTACATTTTGGGTTGTTTTTTTTTACTCGGACAACTCTTCATAAGTAGTCTATATCCAATGGCATGTGATTTTATTTTGTTAGTCCACATTTCAGACAGGTTGACTGAACTCACCCCTCCCGCCTCTTCTTGCATAAACACACATGCACCGTGTGCGTGTGTGTGTGTGTGTGTGTGTGTGTGTGTGTGTGTGTGTGTGTGTGTGTGTGTGTGTGTGTGTGTGTGTGTGTGTGTGTGTGTGTGTGTGTGTGTGTGTGTGTGTGTGTGTGTGTGTGTGTGTGTGTGTGTGTGTGTGTGTGTGTGTGTGTGTGTGTGTACCCCAATGACATTTCTGATACAACCCCATTAGTTACCAGGTGTCGTGTCCTGCGTTTCTACACACACCACCTGCAGGAAGTTGAACATCGTAGTGGAAATATATCGTCATTTGTGCGTGCGTGTGCGTCTATGCAGTATCCGCTAGCTAATGCAGCCCGTGTATCGGTGTTAAAATCCTGTCAAATACCTGTGTTAGATTTAAGATTTACTCTGTACTGAAAAATGTGAAAGTAAAACTATGCCATATACTCGACTCAAGTGGTCATGTGTTTTTTATTTATATAGCCTATATATAATGTATACCTGCTCCCATAATATCAGTGTGTCTGCTTCTGAACTACATTTTTACAATACAGCTACTACCTCTTTAAATCCGCATTATCAGCATAGATTAAACATGCAAACAGTTGCCAACGGCAAAGCTGGACTGGAAAGTGTGTGTGTGTGTGTGTGTGTGTGTGTGTGTGTGTGTGTGTGTGTGTGTGAACACTGATAGGCATCGATGATGGTTGACTTCAGTCCAAGTCATTCAATAATTCCAGCTGATACATGACACTGTAACAGCGGTTGAGAAAAGTAGAGACTAGATATATGACACTCTAACAGAGCGCACTTGATGGAAAAAGACTGACTGCCCTACACAGGCCCAACCGTATGGAAACGCAAGTTAGTGGTAATAATTGCTACATAAAGCCAAGTGTTGCCACATAGTACACATTGAAGGTAGTATAAACTATACATTGGCATATATGCCACTATTACCCATGCAAAAACAAAACGTTTTTTTCTCACTTTTTTCCCACTGAAAAGGTTGAATACTCCCTATTGGAGGCGTAGCCGTCTCACACTGCAAACTAGGCCATCTGCATGTCGGATGCAGATAGGAATCTCGGGAGGGAATGACGAGAACAGATGTAGTTGAAGATACACATGTCGTCACCAAGTTATTTGAAGTGTAGCTGCGACCTGTGTAATGCCACTGGCGCATTGAATCAACTCAAATTAGATGTAAATAAACGGTATGACGCAGCTCGGTTACATATTGGTCTACACTGACTGACTGCAGAGGGATGATGACACGTTTGCCGTCGAACATAGCAATGATGAGAGTGCATTTATCAATGCAGTGTGTTCACCTTTTTTGATAATGCAATACGCATCATACTGTAAAATGAATGCAATAAGGAGAAGCACCAACAACGATACATGCGCGATAAATACAGCGATTGTGAAGCTCCAGCAAAGCCTCTGTGACTGAATTCGTGGTTTGAAAGCAGACGCACTCTTTTGACTAGCCAACAACAATGGTCCGGGGGTGGGAGAGGAGAGCTCAATCAAAGGTAGGATTCATCACAATAAAAATGCAGAGGTCTTCTCTGATGAATTGATGAGGACAATGAGGGTACGCGCGTGCGCATGTCAGCACTCGCGGTGGCCTGTGATTGGCTGAAAATGACATCACATACTAAAGCACTATTCTTAGCGTTTAACGGCATTACCTCATCTTTTTCGACTCTCGCAGGTATAGCCGGACAACAACAAACGTTGGGAACATTTGCAGGACGGAGAGGAAGAGGAAGGGACTCTGCGTCGCCAAATTTGTGTGATTCGTCATTTTGTTATTTCTTGTGCACTAAAGTGAAATATCCCTGTCCGAATCTCTGGAAGTGATTGTTGCAACAGCTTCAGCTTTCAAGACTATTCGAGCAAGCTTTCAAGTCTGCATATTGCGTTTTGGATAACACAAATCTCATCGTAAGTAATAAACCATAACAGTTTTCTTCACTTTTGTGTGCAATGTCTGTAGTGTTTGCAAGAACGCAATGTTAGACTGCATTATAGCGTACTTTGTCTCAACCTTCTCTGTCCATTTACATTTTGAATCATTTGCAATTTTAGCATGAATTAAATGGTCACACTGCATCTAACTTTGGGGAAATAGCGCAATGCTATGCATGCCTCTACTTTTCCCCATCTTGTTTAACCGCGGATGAAGAGTAACGCTGAGTTGTCTCCCCTGCGCCAGAGCGCCATGGTGTTCTACAGAGAGGGAGAGAACGAGCGGCCGCCGCTGTCTCTTATTCTGCCGCATCTCTACCTTGGAGCCGAGCGTGACGTTACACAAGTAAATACATGCTGTCTGCCTAGCCAGTCAAAGTAAAATACCTTTCAGGGAAAAGAAGACACGTAGACCAGACTGTGGATGTAGTCATGTAGCCTATAGCCGCCACATAGTCTATATTCTACCCTGCATCTAAATTCATTTCAGTTGCTGTCGAATCAATGCTTAATACAAGTGTTCATACTTGCAGGATTTGCTCAGTGCACGGGGGATCTCATACGTGCTGAGCGTGAGTCGCTGCAGTCCGCAGCCCACGTTCCTGCCAGTCTCGCAGTACTTGCGCATCCCCATCGACGACTCTCTGCGGGACGACCTGCTGCCCTGGATCCCAGAGGCGCTGCGCTTTATCGGTACGCGCATGATGATGCAATACAAAACGACCTATCTATAGAGTAGGCTAGCTGCCCTTTAAAATGACCTACCCATATGATGGTCTCACTACCCTGTAACTACCTACCTATGTGGACTACTTGCCCGACACAGCTACCTATTTATAGCCTAGCTGCTCTGCACAACTACTATAAAGTAGATATATTATTCTAGTTGTTAAAAATAGGAGTTAAAGTTTGTTCTTCTGTCTACTGCTACAATAATCAAAGCAAATAAAAAGGCCTTAAATTCATTGCACTCAATTAGGTACAAATCTGAAGACTAATATCCATGCGTCTCTAAGGAGATAAACCGCTGGCAATGCCTGTGCACTAACAGTGACCTGTACCTTGCTGTGTCTGTGTAGACGGGGCCATGTCTTCTGGAGGGGCAGTGCTGGTCCACTGTGCTGCAGGCATCTCCCGCTCCCCGGCCCTGGCCGTGGCCTACATCATGTACAGCATGGGGATGGACCTGGACCATGCTTATAGGTGCGTGTTGTCTCCCAGTGTGGCGTTGGGTCACTTACATGTGCTTGTACATACAGCCACCGAGGCAGCCGTGTTGGCTGCAGTGTACCAACTCTGCCACTGTGTTCCTGCACAGGTTTGTGAAGGAGCGACGGCCGTCCATTTCCCCAAATTTTAACTTCTTGGGGCAGCTGCAGCACTTCCAAGGAAGCCTCGGTCGCAAGTCCTCGGACGGAAGCCTGATCATCCAGCCCCTCAGCGCTCCCAGCCCCTACCGCTCCGGGCCCCCCGGCTCCCCCCGGCCCTCCCCCGGCCCCGGCCTGGACTACCAGGGCAACGTCCTCCCTCCCGCTGCGGGGGCGGCCAGGCCAGCGGAGCCCCCGGCGCCCTCAGAGGGAGCGGCGCGGGGCCGCCTCCGCTCGGCCGACGCGCAGCAGAGTCCCTCGGAGGCCACGCGCTCGCTCTCCGGGAGGCTCCAGACTCTCAACCTCACGCTCAATCTGAACCAAAGCGTGGTGACGCCGCGTGACCCCGCGACCCCCGGCCCCCGCCGCCCGCCCGCCACAGCCACGCCGAAGCCCCCCGCTCTGCCGCCGGCCCTCCCCGCCGGCCAGGCCTCTCTTCTGGAGAAGCGCAGGAGCCTGACCCTGTGCTTGTCCCCCGCCGTGTCCACACTCACCAAGCCACACCCCGCCGGCCCACAGACACGGGGAGGCCCCGCCCCCCTCCCAGGCAGCCAGACCCCGCCTGTCGGCAGTGCAGCGCAGTACCCCGACCCGCCTGCAGAGGGGGCGGTTCAGTCGTCTGCACTGGAGGCCAGAGGCCAGAGGGAGCAGAGTTCATCGTCTTCGTCCTGCAGGAAGTCCACCAGGCCGGCCCAGGGCTCTCCCCAGGGCCCCGCCCCTCCGGGGAGGGCGCTGGGGGGGAGAGGGAAGGGGAAGAGAGCAGGCGGCTGCTCCCCCAGCCAGGCTCAGAAGCCGAGTCAGAAGATAGGCAACAGAAAGGAGGGTAGGAGGGGGGAGGCATCCAGGAGGCAGCTCAACAGCACCATCCCCACCCCCTCCTCCACCCCCTCCTCCACCACCACCACCACCACCACCATAGTTGACCAGCAGCCATCGGCAGAGAGCAAGAAGGCGTCCTCCACTGTGGGCCCCGAGGAGAACATTGTGGAGGATCAGAGCCCACTGTCCCCACTCAACCTGACTATCAACAAGTTGCTTGGATGGGGTGAGAGAATGCTGCTCGGGGTGCTGCTGGGGCCCCAGATTAAAATGGGACAGGCTGCTCTGCCGTACAGGTGCTGATGAAGAAGGGGGTCCCTCTAGTGGCAGAGAATGGGAGCAAGAGACATATTTTAAAGATAATCCTAAAGAGATTTTTGCCCATGTTTATGAGAAGGCAAGCAGGAGTCCATGCTATCTATGTGGGTGCATGTGCCTGTGCGCATGTTTGTGTGTATGCACAAATGTACGCAGGTGCACCGGCTGAAGGTAATGACAGCGTATGTGTCCCGTTGAGGAAACCATATCGCATGTTAGCACACACCCGCCTAGGACATTTTGCTGCTCAGAATGAGCTGGGAAGGAACACATTTTTCCAATACGTCTTATTTATCGATGACCTGAGGAGGTACTATATATATATGTGCATTTGATGGGGGTACCTTGAATCCAAATGCCATGACAAGCTTGATTCTGTTATTTTCCTATTTATTAACTGACAATTGTCAGTTGTTTTGTGTTTCCTGTTATTTATAAGATGCTGATATTTTGAGAGCTGTATTTTGCCGCTATGACTTGTGAAGAAAACAGTGTTCATTAAAAACAATTTTAATCTTGCCTTCGTCTTTTAGCGTTTATGACAGTTGCCTTCATTCTATATTCCATGTAGATGTGCTGAATCGTTATCCTTCTTCAAACAATTGATCATATAATATATACTGCATGTTTAAATTGTTACCCTTTCAATTCTTAAATGGAAAAACGAGGAACGTTGACTTTTCGGCCTTGACAAAGTCACCACCCCGCCACTGTGGGCGGAGTTTGGTGACTCAGATCCGGTAGAAGGAGGGAAGTCATGAACAACATATTGACAATAGCAAATAGATAAAAATGAAACCTCAGAAGAACAAAGAACAACTTAGACACATTCGTCCTTAACCATTTAATAAGTAGGCCTTTAAACGGCTACGTGACATGGGACGGCCCTGACCTACTCCTGTCGAATGCCAAGTAATGACACATTTTCCTTGCCAAATAAGGAAATTGACAGAGAAGTGTTATTGTACAACTTGAATCAACCTAAAGCCTTCAATGCCTCCAATAGCATATCGTATTCTCTGCCATAGCCATTGAAAACAAATGTAATGTCTAGAATTACAAAACAACCAAAATAATGTAGACTTTATCGCTTGCCTTTTCCCTTAGAAGGGGATGCATGAGAAATGAGGGCAGGAAACGGGGAAGGCCCCGCAGCCTGCTGGACACGCCCCCGCAGCCTGCTGGATACGCCCCTCGCACATACGCAACAACATTTGGTCAAACCTTTGACTGGGGAAAAAAAGTTGACTAAAAAGTTGCCTTGAGGCAAAGAAAAGGAGGATCATACGTTGAGGAAAATCCTAGGGAAAATCGGAGTAAACTAAAGAGAACACGCACACGCATGCCCACGAGCGACTGTTAAAATCGAGCGATTAGAGAATAGACAACGCTCGAATTAGGTTCGACTACATACCGAGTTTTTGTTTATAACAGTGTTGAAGTTGGCACTCTCAGGCGAATTTATTCAAGGAGTGTCGAAGGCGCTTTTTTCTGGACAAAAGATTGATCGTTGAGTCGCAGACGAAGACTTCCATCGTTATATTCGCTACAGATGTGAGTCGATTGGAAGATTCTGGTGAAGAGGAATATTCCATTACATTGACGATCTGGACAGGAACATGTATTGCCCGGACGTTGCAGATTTTTTACAAAGATAAAAAGTATAGGTAGCCGACATGCCCGCAGCATAGTTTTTTTTCTCGAAATAAAAAGAGATTAGACGCCCATGTTTGGCCTTGTGCAGAATTCAAACCATTACGCTTTTGGTCCCACAAATAGGCGTCTGCCTGTTGTATGTATATTATAAACTGCGCTTAGTTCGTTGTAGTTAGAGTCCTTTAGAGAGGACTCTAGTTGTAGTTGGACTCCTAGTCCAGTACCTTACAGCCCACAAGGCCCATCAGACACCAACCTACTGGGACTACCGCCGTCATGTCCAACGAAGAGGAGAGGTTTAAGTTAGTTGTCGTCGGTGGAGGCGGTGTGGGCAAAAGTGCCTTGACCATCCAGTTTATTCAGGTGAGTGCGACCTCTGGGGTAACTTAAAGCGCCCATAACCATGTTTTTGGAAAAGTGGGATTGTACGTGTGGTCCAGGTTTAAGGGCTACAATGTTCTGCAGTTGTGTAGAACATTGACGACGTAAACGCCCATTTAGAAGGCCACAACTCCTATTTAAAATCATCAGATAGCTATGACTATTTTGTAAGCAGCTGATAATGTATTGATTCACCCCATCGTGGAAATTTCCCCTCTTAGTCATACTTCGTGTCCGACTATGATCCAACTATCGAAGACTCCTACACCAAGATATGTACCGTGGATGGAAAGGAGACGAGACTTGACAGTAAGTATCGACCCTATCATTCAAAGAAGTTTCCACAGGGTTAGCGTTCTTAAGTCTCACGTCGTGTTTAGGTGATTTGTTGTTGCATTAAACGTCCAGTAGCCTACGATGCACAGATAAAGGGCTACAACATTGGCAAATGAGTTGCGATGAGGCGATTTTAGCATGCTTTGGACCGAAATGGTAATCTCCTAGAGACGACGGTCGCACCCTTCGCCGGCCCTGGAAGAGAATGATTCCGCCCGTTTGCGAAGCAAGGAAGGTGAATCAGAGCCGTGTTACGACTTGCACCCACAGTCTTGTACACTCTAAGCCAAGGTGTAGACCATTTTACAGACGAACAACCTTTTCAGCCTGTCGGCCACTGCCCAGTTGTCATTTTAAAATGTGTGGCTCAGTGTAAATGGCCAACTTTGAGGAGTCGCTCTGTGTTTGCCTCCAGTGATGCCTACTGTAATTATGTTGGAGAAAGCATGTCATTCTTCTTGCATCCCTTGGAATGTTCAAGGGTTGCTTTAGGTATCATTTCCCCACCTCTATAAATCTGAATATGGCCTTACGCATTGGATTTGTTTAACAGATTTATAGAAACATTCAGGCCTTTCGGTTCAGTTCTATTAGACTATGTAAAAGCATATCTTTTAAGTCACTGGATTATAATGGAAATGAAACAAAAGTTAATGGAACTGAAACAGAGAGGCCACCTCTATGTTTCAAGTGTTTCAAACATTGTATGTTGAATACAATTAGAGTTAACCACGACAAATAAACTGGTGAAAAGAGCTCAGCTGAATATCGACTCTCGATGAGAATCCAAGACGACTGTGCAAATTGGAACAAGTCAAAATGCCAGGGGGGTGCCCACAGATCCATGACCCGCACACACAATGACCCCTCTGCGTGAACAACTTTACATCAGTCTTAATCATTCTAACTTCAAAAAGTTGAAGGAAGGTCTCTGGCCTTTATACAGAACTTAGAGCAGTCTGCAGTCTGACAGTGACCGAAGGGCAGTCTGCTCTGGTCACGTTCTGCCCATAGAATGTCACTAATGTTTCTCTGCCCCCCACAAAGTGAACAGTATATTGTGTCCTGCTCCTGAGTCGTGCAGTGAACCACGTCACAGTGAAGAGTTGCTAGAGACATAGCAACACGGAGCTGTGTGACACCACACTGATGGTGAAGCAAATAACGGTCTTCAAAAAGCCAGACAGGGTTTAAAAACTATGCTTTAAGAAAGTAGCAGAGCAGCAAGAGCAACAAAATGGTGAATCCTTTCAGCAATGTTGGAGGCAATAAGTCAATACCCTTGAGTGTTGCCTGTTGGAGTGGTGTTGTCTAGTCGTGAAATAAATGGGCGATGCCATGCTTTGTAGTCTCAATAAAGTAGCCCTGCACGGTTGCTCAACCGTATTGACTTGAGGCGACCAAAAGCCCACAACTTCTTTTGGGTGGCAAGCCTCTGTGACTGCTACTTTTTTATTTCGGTTTTTCAAGTACATTCTAACTCACACATAGCCCACCACACATTTGCCACCTACATGTTCCCCATTATTTAGAAGTGGCTGCCAGAGAGACTGA
This sequence comes from Urophycis tenuis, assembly GCA_036785325.1. Lineage (NCBI taxonomy): Eukaryota > Metazoa > Chordata > Actinopteri > Gadiformes > Phycidae > Urophycis > Urophycis tenuis. The sequence continues at coordinate 2,735,981 of JAXIVH010000036.1, read as the reverse complement.
AATACCCTGTCTGTTTGAACCTTCTTTTACAGGCTCAGATGTAAAATGTGTGTGGCTTCACCCGTTTTAACACGTGTTTAATAATAGATTGCCCTGTCCTGCATACGTTTAGAAGCTTGTATTATTTTCTAAATACATGAATAATACATGCAGTGCATTTGGCTGCAGTGTATCCTACTGATTTATAGTTGACTTGTAGCGCCGGCAGGAGACACTTCTGAGAGAACTCTTGTGTTTCCAGTTCTGGACACGGCCGGTCAGGAGGAGTTTGGGGCCATGAGGGAGCAGTACATGCGATCCGGGGAAGGATTCCTGCTGGTGTTCGCCCTCAACGACAACTGCAGGTAGATGGGATTTATCATAGTCATGATGTGTTCATGTCCATCGTGTCCTGATCGGGAGACTGTCAACTGTCAGAGCCCAGCTGGCCGTTACTCCTGTCAGGTATACTCGTGGTTCCTTTTTTTTTTTTTTTTTTTTGTAAAGTCTGAAAAGGTTTCATGAGGAACTATGTCACCAGTAGTCAAATGAGTTTGCTGGCCTGGGAGAGTCTCCCCTCCTCCTCCCCCTGTTGCAGCGTGTCATTCAGTCTCACTGTGTGGTGCATATGTCCCATTCCTCCCGTCACAGTGTAAACAGCGGGCTGGCAGGCCCCTGCCGGAGGCCCGCAGCCCAGCACTCGCCCACTCAATGATGTTGCTCATCATTGTGTTAACAGTCTCCCCACGACTTCTCTCACTCTGTCTCTCTCCCTCGCGCTGTCTCCAACCCGCTGTCTCTTTGTATCTCTCGCCCCCTCTCTCTCTCTCTCTCTCTCTCTCCCTCTCCCCCTCTCTGTATGTAGTTACAATGAGATCCAGAAGTTCCACACCCAGATTCTGCGGGTGAAGGACCGAGATGACTTCCCCATGGTGCTGGTTGGAAACAAGGCCGACTTGGAGCAGCAGAGAGGGGTGAGGAGTCGGGCTAGCATGTTTTGTTTGCTTGTTTGTTTGACTGTTTAGTTGGACAGGGCAAGGGGGGGGGAGGTACGTAAGCAGAAGCCAACCGGGGGCTCCGTTCCAGGCAGGCGATGCAGGAAGCTGTACAGGTACTAGAGCTGGCCTGGGTGTTCCCTCCGCCAGGTGTTGGAGGTGTTTGCACATCGCTTCGTGGGAATTTCAGACATGAGTAATCTCAAAGGAAGTGTTGTAATCATTAGCTTTGGAAACCACGATAGCAAATACAATAAAGTTGCACACAGGCTTGAACAGAGGCTCCTACCATTTACATTTACATGGAGGGCATTTAGCAGACACTTTTGTCCAAAGCGACTTACAAAAGTACATTTGTCAGAAAAAGGTGAAACACTTCATTGCTGCTAATACAGCGAGCAAGTCACCAGAGCAAGTTTCAAGCATTCCAATTGCTAGTGAACGAGTGAGTCCAGCTTCTTGATAATTCCTGAACAAATCTGGGTGTGCCGTTATCATATTCTCATCTATTTTGGAAATTGTATGCCTCCTAATGAAATTAGTGATGTTAAACAAAGCTTGTGTGTTGCTGCACAACACATACACAAGTAATGAGTCAATTCAAAGTCAAACATGGAATTGCTGCATTAGCCTGCAGCTGTAAACCTACATTTACTGACACATTTATAGAGCTGTGTTAAAAAAGAAAAAGAAAATGCTTTTATGCGCTGCTGCAGCACTGTGCTTATGTGGTTGTTCTTATCTGCTAGCATTGTCACAGCAACTGCTGACCTGTGTTGGTATGTGAGTGCTGTGCCATCACAGGGCAGTATCAGACTCTGTGGGCTACTGTGATCCATTCAGCCGTAACACTCTGTTGAGACCTGGCTGACTTACTGAGGTTAAGGTGTGGAGGTGAGAGATCCTCCTCAGCAATGTGGAAACCGGCCTTTCACAGCTGTATTAAAAGCACATTTGGGGTTATTTTGTAAAGCCATGTTTTGTTGTTGTAGGCAATTAAGCAACAATAAATCAACATTACTCGAAACCTAATGGTTAAGAGTATTGTCTGGGTGTGGCAGTGAATGAGGCTATTGTGTTTCGTCTTTAGAGGCTGGCTTGTTAGCAAGGTTCCTAGTGCTGTTAGGAGCCTTGGTTGTATGGAGTCGTGATCTAGGTAGCACCGGGCTCAAACATGTACCTCCGATATCACATGTCAGGTGATACGGGAGGAAAACTCAGTCCCTGGTTCTTGTTAGAAAATGTGTCTCAATTCGTTTCTTTCTTCTTGAAGATCTCGAGGGACGAGGCTCAGGGTTTCGCCAGAGAGCACAGAATCCACTACATGGAGGCCTCTGCCAAGAACCGCTACAACGTGGACGAGGCCTTCCTGGAGGTGGTGCGGGCTATAAGGTAAGGTCACTCAGTCACTCACTCACTCAGTCAGTCACTCACTCACTCACACAACACTCTTGTGTGCCTCTCTTCTTCTTTCACAGGAAATTTCAGGAGACGGAGAGCCCACCCATCCCTGCCAGCCACACAGGCAAGCAGAAGGGTGGAGGCTGTCCCTGCACCCTCCTCTAGCCGGGGCCCCTGCCTGCTTCTCCCGGCTCTTCCATCACACTGTTGTTGCCATGGAGACCAAAAGCCCCCCTTGCCTCGACACTTTTGTCTGATGGAGCGGGGGAAGAACAGAAAATCTAGTGTATGGACTGGGAGCTGCAGCATTTCTGTCTGTGCATGAGTGCGAGTGGCCTTGTAGGGTGCGGGGGGGGGGGGGGGGGGGGGCAGGAGCATCTTGGCAAAGAACAAATCAAAAAATTTCCAATTTAAAATGGTTTCATTCGCACTTTGTTGCTAGAAGCATATTTTTTAAATATATATATACTGTGGTTCTGTCATTTCATGTGAAAATGAATTTAAAAGGGAAATGAGAAAATGGGGGGCAGGGGTTTTCCCTAATCCAACCGCCTCGCTGTCCAACCGTTTAGTTGGTGGCAGGGAGGGTTTGGATTGAGCCTTTGCAGTCGAGGTTGAACTGTGTTCTAAGACACGCTTCGCAAAAGGTAAAGGTTTCCATCAAATGACAGTGGATCAAATTAGTCTTACAGCTTTATGTGTGATTTTTATCTTTAAGTGTTGTTTTGCTTAAAAAAAAAAAAAAAAAAAAAAGCAGACCGGAAGGATGACTGCAGACGTTTTTTTCAAACACTGGTACTATTTCATTTAGTTTGTTTTTTAAATGGCACAATATTCATGACCATGTCACTTGTAAAGAAAATGTTGGCACAATTTTAGCTTATAAAACACTAAAATGCTTTCTCGTTGTTTAGTTCCGTTTGGGCTGAGCTTGGGGCTGCTGGTGGCAGTCCTCATACTCTGTCAGGGCTGCTCTGCTCTGCCCACCAGGCGCACATAGATGGATTGTGTTTACTTTTATCTCCTGTTTGTTCCACGGCGCAGACATGTGGCAAGATATCCTGCATCACCCCCGCAGATATGCAAGTTATTACAAGCCAATTCTAGGTATGGTCTGTCTAGTCTGTCTAGGATGATGAAAAAAAAAAAACATGTTGCCCAGGTTTCTATGTTAATGTTTATTTTTTTGGCATGAAATTTCTGAGATGTGTTTCCTCAATTGGAGAACACAGCAGGTACCCTAATGGCCTCATAAGTGGTGAAAAATTGGTCCCTGGGGATATTAGAGATGGCTTCCCTCCCCCTGGCCTAATGTCATTGTCAATGAGGCTCCCACAGGGATAGGTGCTCAGTCTAGATATCAGCTGTTGCTATTAAGGGGGAGTGGGGGTGAGTGGGGAGGAAGGTGAGGGGGCGGAGCAAATACAGGACGCGCATGAGAACAAAGAACTTCTACCTGCTATTAAAGGTGACATGTCAGCGGTTGTAGTAACAGCTAAATGTCATCCGCATTACATTTCCTATACTCAACGACAGCAGGGTTTTATGAGACAATTATCATTATTCAATTACAATAGATTTTAAGCACGTCATTACAATCCAACTTAATACTTTTTTTGAAAAAGTGATTTTTTCCAAACATTTAATGGTACGCTTGATAAGATCTGTATTCCATGTTGCCCGTCTACCTTTGATTATGCATTCCTTTTTCCTACTTTTTTTAATTCTTAGTATTTCGTCTTAACATTTCAATGTGGATCTAGTTTGCGACACAGGCAGGCCACACGAGCAATTTTTTACCTAATAAAAATTACCAAAGAAGTTTTGTATGCAATTAAACTATTTACCCTTACCAGTGTTTTGTGTTGTCACTGTTGCTGTCTTTTTTCCCCCTATGCTTATACGGGCCTAAATCACATTTAAATAAGCCATTGTACCTTTAAGTAGCCTTAAAAACAAGTAATTTCTATTTAAACGATTCACGTCTTCAAATCCAGTCCTCCCCTTCAATTAACCTCATTAATATAGAGACCCTCCAATGCCTATTGGCCTACCCTTTTCCTAAATACGAACACAACCAAACTTTTCTGCTTGGCAGTGTGACGAGAGAACCCTGAGTCTGAAGGCTGCTCCTCCGTGGTTCAGGTGGAGGACTGGTTGGATAGCAGGGAGGTATGTTGTCTAACAGGTCTGTGCCGCGGAGCAGGGACGCTATTTACAGCTCAACACTTGCGCAGTGGACACTTTTGATGTCCGACATACGGAATCTAAAATAATAACAAGATTTAAAACCTTTTCGTTTTGCAGAAATATTGTAGCCTGTCCTACAATGTGTCGCGGAACTTTGGTCCGAGTCTGAAACCAAAGAGGATTTAACCGTTCTTTCTTTTTCTTTTTAATCTTTCAACCCTCAAAGCAAACACCAGTCAGGTAAGCTAGAGGCGTCGATACTTTACTGCCTTATTGAAAATACTAAATAGGCGTATTCGTGCGCTGAATATAGACATTATTAATTACGTATTCCGTATAATCTACGCACTAGCTTGTTAGACGGGTGCAGTTGTTCGTAGGCCATCCAATATTAGTAATTTCTTGTTAAATTATCTTTAGTCGTTGGGATACAAAAAAACGTCATCCACCACTAGATGGTGACATACTACAGAATACAGCGAATTTCTTTTTTTACAAGGGTATCAGCTGTAAATTATTATAGCCTCTCTTGCTAAGTGTTCCTTCAATATTAAATATTAGGATGTATGTATCTTTATTTCCCCTAGTTTTTGCTTTCGGAAATGCCGGCCTTTGCAGTGATCTGTTTTGGCCTAGTATTGGTGGCCCATCTTGTTTCAGCAAGAGTGATCCACAACAATAATCAAGGTAAGAGGAAACATGGTCTGTTTCTGTCTGAGAAGGAAGCTACTTAATCCCCTTGCTTGCTACTGAACTGTCAGATTGCCTATAGGCTGCAAGCAATATGTGGTTTTGTGTGTACAAATCTAATCCACCCTTAAAACAGGTAGGTGAATAATAATTGAAGCCAAACTAATAATTTTCATGGCGTATTTATCTACCCATAATTTGTACTGATTAATCCTTGAATTAATAAAATGCCAAGCCAATGGCCATCAAAAGCGACCAGACTCCAACATGAGTGCTTAAGGATTCATTACCCATGAACCAAATATTAGAATTTCTGAAGCAGCAAATGCTTTGTCCCATATAGTTAATTAATAAAAAAAAGAAAAAAAAAGATACATTTTCTGCCACTCGACAAATGGATTAGTATGGCCCTATGGTGGCCGCCCATAGTGGTCTGCTCCTCTGCCACGATGGCGAGGTGAAGCGGTGGGCTCAGCGTGCCTCTCTGTCTCATCCCCAACCCCGCGTCCACGCTGGGCTCCAGTGTTCCTGGGGGAGAAGCCGGCCGCCGCCTTCCTGTCCCGCTCGCTGCTGTACAACAGCTGGGACTTTGAGCTGGTGGTGTCGGACAACCTGGAGCGCGAGTGCCGTGAGGAGAGCTGCAACTTTGAGGAGGCCAGAGAGGTGTTTGAGGACATCGAGCAGACGGTGAGCAGGCCCCCGGGGGGGGGCACCGCACGAGCAGCGCACGCGGACCGCCTTGGCCTGTGTGTTTAACATCTACAGCCCAGATTCATTCCACTGGGTTTTTCTGACAGGGTGGCTGAAGAATAGAGATGAGAGTGGGAGAAAGCAGAACAGGGCCCTGTTAGATTGATACCCACCGACTTGAAGCTAGACTAACAGTCTAGCTTCAAATATACAATATATATTTTTTGTTTTGTTTGGACATCTAATTTACTTAATCTGATGTTATTTTTATTAACGGTAAAGGGTATAAAAAGAAAGCTTAGAAAACTGAAACTGTTTTACCATTTACACTACATTAAAAAGCCTCCTCTTTGGCGAAAGCCCTCTCCAATTGATGCCAGATGTGAGTAGCACATATTTGTGTGTGTGTGTGTGTGTGTGTGTGTGTGTGTGTGTGTGTGTGTGTGTGTGTGTGTGTGTGTGTGTGTGTGTGTGTGTGTGTGTGTGTGTGTGTGTGTGTGTGTGTGTGTGTGTGTGTGTGTGTGTGTGTGTGTGAGACAAGGTTCACCTAAAAGGTTTTTTTTTTCTTCAAACAGCTATTTCATTAAATCTTTTTATGCTTCCATTTTCTAGCAACTCTTCTGGGAAACGTATACACAGAGTCAAGGTAATACTATGTCTATTTTGGAAGGCCCTTTGCCTAGGATCTGACAGTTAAAATTAAAAAATCAGACACACAAATGTCATATATATTTTTGGTGGCTGACATTTCACTCAAAGATGTTGACCTAATATTGATCACCTCTGTACATAACGGTAATAATAATTAAACATTTGAGTTGTCTTGCACCTTGCATTGCCAGGGACGATCTCAGGGTGCTCGACAGTGCATTAAGACAATCAAACAGACAGTATGGGGATACTGATGGCTCCATTAAAAGTAAATAAAAATGGCGGTCCTGTTTGAGTTCCCCTACGGCCTTGATGAGATAGGATCACGCTGTGGTGTAGCCTGCTCACCGTGGTGTACGTGAGCGCCTGTTGCCACGGCGCCGCGGCGTAATGCCCAGGTTGGCAGCGTAGCTGTGGTGCTGGGTGGCGAGCGGCCCCCCCCGACGCCATAAGGCCTTCAGCTAAATGTGATGCTGCTTTCAGCCCCCCCGGTGGACGTGTCCAGCCTGGTGGCAGGGATCATCGCCATCGTGGTGTCAGGCATCATCATCGCCGTGCTGGCACTCTACTGCTACAAGACCCGCAGCAAGGCTGGCAGGAGGGCGGGCAAGTACGTAGTGTCACCCCCAGTGTCACCCCCAGTGTCACCCCCACTACGGCGCCCGGCCCACGCCGTCAGGCCCCCAGCGTGTGGATGTGGGGGGTTGGGGTTGACAGGTTACAGGTTGGCTGTGTGCCTGTAGCGACTTAGTGAAGGGCTGGGGTCAGGAGGATCGGGGAAGAGAGGATCGTCTTCTTTGGAGATTTCAGCAGATACCCACAAGTATGCTCATTGAACTAAAACATCAAGTATCAAAATACAACTTTAAGCATATTTTTGTTAGGGAGGATTTTTTTTTTATTCATGAGACAGGACAGTGAAGATGGACAGCAAAGTGGGACAATATTGAAGGAGAGAGAGAATGACATGTAGCTAGTGACCACAGACTGGAGTTGAACCAGGGTGAGGCAGCCATTATGCAGTGATCACGTTTGTCCTGAAGAAGGATGACTCTAATGACTCCAACGCCTTGTGCTCCTGTGGTCCAGTGCTCCTGTGAGACTGGCTGCAGACGGGCGACCAGTCCCAGAGGTGGTCCCTCTCACTGGGCTCCCCGGCCTGCCCACCTACAGCGAAGCTCTGAACCGGCATGGGCAGCACGACGCTCCTCCCCCACCGTACTCGGGGTACGTGTAGGTCCCGCACGGCGACGGCCTGGCCTCGTTCAGACAAACTGTAGCCACAGGTACAGTTACGATGCCAGATTAAAGAGACGTCATAGAAACATCGTCTAACCCTCTTTTCATGTTGTCCACAGGGGGGCGCCATCAGAACCTCCCGATCCAACTGAAACCCAATAAATGCACGGCCTGTTTTTGTTTTAATGGTTTGGTACTACTACTGTGAGGCAATTTTTACGCATATATTTTTGTATATATTTTTTTGATGAACGATGTGATGAGATTCAGTTTGATTGCCAATGGGCTGCATTATAGATATTGGAATGTAGTTGGCTACAGCTTACGTGTTACCTACCTTAAGGCTATTGAGTTCTTTTTAGGTGTATGCTTTTAGTGAATGTGAAGGTTTCTTTAAGAGTGAATATATAACTTGACATTTTTAAGAGGTTGATAAACTATGTTCACAGGCTGTGTTGGGCTACCTTTCCATATGTGTAATTTAACTTTTTAATTAAAGATTGTTTTGTTTTCACAACCCAAAGGTTTATTGTAAATAGGCCTACACAATACACATTATGCTGAACAAAATAGGTCTCTGCCTGTTTGGCATCACATGGGCAATGATGCACTGTAGGCCTACAATGTAACGCACAGGGAGTTGCCACAGAGGGAGTTGCCTTTAGATTTAAAATGGGCCAAATAACTTGGATATTAGCCTACATCCGAATATTAGTGGTATAGTGTATTTCTAAGGAAAATGTTTGAGCATACTAAAAACATTATATATGCTACAGCTTTAAGCTTGATCTAACTGTCCATACAGTTGTTCAACGTGTGATTTTCCTATCAATAAAAAAAAACTGTTAAAATCGAAAAAATGTTGTCGTTTTTTAAACTGCGTTTCTATCGCCCTACGTCGATTACATTACTACAATGTCTGTACCAGACTCGAAAAGCCGTATCTGCAATGCTGGGAGTGTGTGTGTGTGTGTGTGTGTGTGTGTGTGTGTGTGTGTGGAGAGAGAGAGAGTGCAGACAGACATCGTGTGTGCGTGCGTGTGTGTGAGTGTGTGTGTGTGTGTGAGAGAGAGAGAGAGAGAGAGAGAGAGAGAGAGAGAGAGTGCAGACAGACATCGTGTGTGTGTGTGTGAGAGAGAGAGAGAGAGAGAGAGAGAGAGAGAGAGAGAGAGAGAGAGAGTGCAGACAGACATCGTGTGTGCGCACTGGGTGAAGAGAATCGTAGGAAGGGAGGGAGTGTGCAAACGCGCGAGCCAGCCAGCCCAGTCATTCGTTCTTAAAAATGGCGTCTTCTGAACAAAATGACCGAAAATAGCTCTACTACAGGGCCTCGGCGGTCCTCACAGCGGGATCAGGCTGCCACCGAACGCGAAACATGGTCATGCCACTGAAACTTGGGTCACAATCATATGACATATCGAATATTTTCACTACTGGCCCCGTGTTAACTGCGCCGTTGTCATTTATGAAAAAATATATATTTTGCGTTTTTACTTTTTTTGTATAGAAAATACCAAGCCAGTCTTGTCGCCCATGCTATATCCCTTCAATGCCATGCCTTTCATTAAAAAATATCTGATTGCGTAGTTCGGTACGCTACAGAACCTATTGCGTTCAGTGGAATGTTTCGTCTGAGCATCTGATATTTTCGCTTGTTACTGCCTCCCTCCGCCATCAGCTGAACCAGTGGCTCTGTCGAGGTAGACAATAGACATTGAAATATATAGGGGGCGAGAGGAGGGAGGGAAGAAACCGGATTTTTGTGGTGGTTGGTAAGACCCCCCCCCCCCCCCCCCCCCCCCCCCCCCCCCCCCCCCCCCCCACACCCCACACACACAACACACACACACACACACACACACACACACACACACACACACACACACACACACACACTCACTCACTCTCTCTCTCTCCCTCGGTCTCTCTATCCACCCCCTCCTCCCCTTTCTGTATCCTCCAGCTCCCCCTCCTCCTTCTCCTCCCCTCCATTCCTCTCCCCCTCCTCGTTGGTCCCAGTCTTGAGGACTTGCTCGTGAAACAGGAGAAATAAACAGATACGGAGCAGAGGAAAAAAGAGGACAGAGGGAGTGATAGCGTGCAAGAATTCAAGGCATATCCTCCCTCCCCTTCCCCCTGAATAACGCTCCATCTTCATCCTAAGTCTTTTCTTTAATGGATAGAAATTATCCTGGTACTGGATTCGGTGATTTGGGCGCTGGTACGGGATGGAGTTACGAGAGATCGGCGAAAGCAAGGTAAGCGTTTGTGTCCGTGCATGAGCAGCCAGACTACGCTGAATGCATAAATATGCTTAGCTTGCTCTAACAATGCCCATGCCGATAGAGGCAACGCAATCCACGCTCCCTCTGTCGCTCCCACCGCATTCACACAGTCTACATGGCGTGTTACATTGTTTGCGGCTCCCAGGTATAGCTCTCCGTATTGTCATTAACGGGAAAGTGGGTGTCTCGAAAACGCCAGGAATGCGATCGAGGGTGAACGCATGATACGGAAGGTATCTCCAGACAGAGGAGAGGGCGAAAAGAGGGGGATGGGTCGGTGGATGCCGCTTGCAAACGTATTATCAA
>JAXIVH010000036.1:2699079-2725355 GCA_036785325.1 Urophycis tenuis | reverse complement strand
AGGTAGCTAGAGGCTAGTTATACGACGTAGACCAATTGGTTTTCCTCACGCTCCTGCAGATTCCATAGATTTCTTTATATTACAGCAGGCATCGATTGAGTCTTCTAAAGAAAAAGTTTACGTTCATGTGCATTGTCATAACGCAGGGCCTTGCCTAGCTATGATGCATTAGCTACACTTCAAAGTCGACCCAGCTACACATTTCCAGTCTCCTTGACAACCGAATCAATCTCGCTCCAGTCCGAAGTCCTGTATGTAGGTCTGCGTGGGGCTGGGGATGCTACATGCCTTGCATCCCTTCCTGCAAATTTGAATTTCGTTTCTCAAATGAAAAAAAAAAATCTGATCTCCGATTAATTGTAAATGTGTATGCACTTTTACTGCAATTCACTATTAAGGACCATGTTAATCAATGTAACCGCGTCGTATCTTAGGTATGCCAATTTATATTAGATGTCCTTTAACCCAATAGACCCCCCCCCCCCCCCCCCCCCCCCCCCACACACACACACACACACACGCACACACACACCACACCTGGTCAAAAGAATGTCTTAGCAAGACAACAATTCATTAATTCATTAATACATTTATGGGGTTTCTCACACACTACTGCTGTGTACATGCTGCTTTATGATGCAAGGTGTTAACCCTAACATTGAGTATTTTAACAAAATCAAAAACGTATTAATCTCTGCAGTATAATTTGTCACCCAGAAGTCAAGATGATGTTTTGTTATAACACAAGTCAATACAAGTGAAACATGAACACACACATTTGCATGCCAGTGTGCATACACACACGCGTGCACACACACACACACACACACACACACACACACACACACACACACACACACACACACACACACACATAGTTATAGCTATCTACGAAATATAAGATTATACAGCCTAATTACCTTTTTCAAACATGCAATCATCAAACTAAAAAACACAAGAAACAATATGATTCAGTCAAAAGTCAAAATTTGAATTGATGGCCGTCTATCAGAAGAGCCTAAAGCATCCAGAACAATGGGATGGGTTCTGACAACTGTATTAAAAGTGCATTTAGTGGAGGACTCAGAATTCACAAAAGCATTACCTGAATCAATTTAAATTGAAATTAAATTGAATGATCAAGGATAGTCCAACTCCAGCTGATTCCCAGGTGGAACCCGGGATCTTTGTTGATTGGACTGTGAGAGTAAACCAATGTGTGTGTGTGTGTGTGTGTGTGTGTGTGGGGGGGGGGGGGGGGGGGGGGGGGGGGGGGGGGACCTGAAATGATAGACCTGCTCTCACTAGACAGGGGAAGTACTCAGACAGAGTCCAGGCTATAGGGGCTCATTCAGTGCCACACCGGCTTGCCTCACAGCCAGCAAAAGGCTGAGTCACGAATGCTACGCGTCCCTAGTTCTGTCACTATGCTTAAGTTAACAGCAGTGGCACACACACAACACAACACCACGACACACAGAGGCACCTGTCCTCACAGCCCTCCCAAAACATGGAGCAGAAAGGTGCTTGGCAAAGCTAAATTCAATGGCCAAAGATTATTGTGCTTTTACCGATTCATACTTGAATTGTGCTGAAATGATTAGTCAATTTTTCAGTGAGATTATGTTATAGTTTGAATCATTTATCAAGTGCAATACAAAATGCTTGCATGTTATAGCATCAGAAATGCAAATACTCCCAAAAATAATTTTTATTTCAAATTAATATATGCCAGTAAATTAATGAATACTATTTTTTCTGCAGCTTTAATCCATCATGTATAATTGGCTATTTCCAATTATATGATTACAATTGAATACACACAAAAAATGACAATCTAGTTGCATCTAGTTTCAATGATGGTTCCATCGATTAAAATTACAAACAAATCTATTTCACCTTTTCACTTCAAAAAGTTGTCAAATAATCACTGGATTTATTGACATGAAAATTCCACCTGTTGCAAATTGATAAATGAACACAATGACTAAAAAATTAAATGTGAATTACTTAAAATGTATATGGATATTTAGCACATTTTATTCGCTTTTAATTACATTTTTGGATTTGATTCCCTTTATATTGGTCATCCATTGAAGACTCACTGCTAGTAAAGGCTGTATAAGAGCAACAGATCAGGCCTATATCGTAGTTTACATTAGGGCCTTTCTTTATTTTATTTTTTTGGAAGTCAATAAATACCCATTATTCAATCTTGTGTGTTGATGAGAAAGGCAATCCATCACTTATACCGGAGGGAGCTATGGTGTCATGTTAGGTACTTTCGTTAGGAACAGATTTATATCTGAGAGGTCTGGAGCATGTGGAGACTGGAGTCTCTCTATATGCTCAATCTATTGAAGTGACATCTTTCTGCGATCCCCCCTCACCTGATGTTCATCAAAAAATGTATGTTTTATTTTACACACGATGACAGCAATTGCTGTTATAGAGGCAAAGCAGGTTGGATGTTTTAGAGGCAAAGCGGGTCGGATGACATGGATACTTGCTAAGTCTTGGGTGTGCTCTTCTCCGTACGATGCAGGACTCCCATGCAGATCAATAGTAAGCCCATGTCAGTTCTCCCAATGTGGTGTTGTTGTAGTCGAGGGAAGGAGCTCTCCCCCAGTACTCAGTCTTTACTAGCTGGCCAAGGCACACACCTGGTAGCCGTGTGGTCGACCCTCCGGGGCTTTCCGGGAAATTATCATGTTGATGACATTTTGGTATTTGGTATTGATCACACTTTAAAATGTGATTAAATCATGAACTCAGGTTCATGACTGACGGGCTGTGACTCAAAGGACTCTGTGGTGAAGGCCGGCATCAGAACGTCCTGACAACCACGAGGAACGAATCAAAACCACAACAACATTGAAGAAAGACTCTGAATCTGAACCTGAATCCATGTCTCTGTCTGTTCTCTCCCCTGTTGGTTCTTGTGCCTCCTCCCCATCAACACCCAGCCTGGTCTATGGCAGCTCCAGGTCCTCCCACCCCGATTCAGAGCTGCTCCACCGCCAGGCCTATGGCACCCCCCACCCCCTGCAGGGCTATGCAACCAATCACCATCCAGGGAGCACCGGACAAGGCGGAGCCTGGGGGGCAGCTGGGCGGAGTCTAGGTAAGGCTTGATAAAAGTGTGCGCCGGTATCTTTTGAAATGATATGTCTTATTCTTAACTGGTTGCTTGGTAACAGTAGGTATGGGTCAGGTCTGGCAATTCCACAAGGGTTGAATTTGATTTGATATTACTGGAGATGTACATTAGATAGTCTAATCACACTGTGTTCCATGTAGAAATGCCTTGTGTCAGAAGTCATTATTGTATGCGCTTTTTTATAGATAGAGAATACAATGACAAGGAATGTGAACAAATTATATGCCAGACTGATTTCTAGTTTTCGTCTGTTAATTTTTATATCTAAAATACCTACTAAATGCTATAATAATAATAATAATAATAATAATAAGCTATATCAACACAAATATATATTTTTTTTAATGCCTGTTTCTGCACTGAGAAACACCTAAACAGCTTGGACCATTGGCCCCTCCCCCAGAGTGTTGAATGTTGTTGTGGTTTTGATTCGTTCCCTCAGGGTTGTCAGGACTTTTTGACGCCGGCCTTCACCACGGAAGTCCTTCGGGTCACGACCCGTCAGTCATGAACCTGATTTCGGCCCTGGAGTCCCGGGGCCCACAGCCTCCGCCCTCTGCCTCCTCGCTCCTCTCCCAGTTCCGCACTCCCTCCTGGCAGACCGGTGAGTGGGCGTTTGTTAGGGAGACCTTGCTGCTTTTTTGCTGACATTGGAGAAATGTTGGTTGGTGTTTTTAAAAATGTTGGTTTAAAATAATCCTAATATATTACCAAATATCGAGCAGCGCATGTGTGGTAAGATAATAGCAGTGTGGACATGACGTTGAATGTTATTTACATCGAGAGCAGGTTGAACAACAGGCTAAAATAGTTTGAATTTGTTGAAACAGAGATGTTCTAACACATTGATTATACAGAAGCACCCAATGTCATTGTAAGTGTAGAGAATCTTAGGTTGCTTTGCAACAGTATAAAGGTGCAGTTTTTCGTGTGATCGGCACCAGAGCCCTTTAATATATGTCATGACATTGAAGAGACATTTTAATGTTTAATGGGCCTTTATCCATCTCATGGATCCAAAAAGTATTTTTCAGGGAAAGTAACAGATGGATTACTGGATAATTGGATTTTACTAGTTTAGGACTGGATAACAGTAATAGAAGTGGTATCCAATCATACCTGACACGAACCCTTTTCATCCCTTTGTCCCGTAGCCATGCACACGCCAGCCCCAGCTGAGCTCTTTATCTCGGGGGCCCTCCCAGGCTCGGGGTCCTTCCCATCATCATCTGCCCTCTCTGCTTATCAGCATCCAGCCTCATTTTCTGGGCGTTCCTTCACTCCCTCACTTTCCCTCCAAGACACAACTACCTTCAGCCCCACATCAAATGGCCTGCTTTCCCCCCACGACCCCCTGCTCCACATCAAAACACCTTCACAGCCCGGCCTGGGCTTTGATCGCCTGCTGTCCTCACAGAGCGCCTCTGCATATCGCGGTGCCCAGGAGCCTCCAGGCCCTCCCCAGTCCCAAGTCCCCTCCAGTTCCTCTAGTCGCCACCTCTCCAGTGCCCAGTTCAACTTGCTGTCCTCCCAGCTCCAAGACCAGTCATCCCAGCTCTACAACACCTCCATGTTCTCCTCCGCACCCGCCCCACCTCAGGCCCAGCCTCCGCAGGAGCGGGCCATTCCCCGGCAGGACAGTGTGATCAAGCACTACCAGCGCTCCTCGTCGGCACAGCCTCAGCTGCCAACTTCAGCGCCGCACCCCCTGCAGCACTACCTGAGCTGCGGGGGGGCGCCAGGCTACCAACAGCTCTCCAGCCACCACAGGCATGCCGGGGTGTCCTGCAGCCCCCTCGGTGAGCTGAGTCCCTCCTCAGATCCAAAGCCCTCGTCCCGGGCAGAGGCGCAGGCCTACCGTCCTGCCATTCCAGCTCCCTACACCTCCTCCTCCACCTCCTCAGCCCCCTCTTCTGTTTCAGGCCCCAAGGCCACCAAAAGCTCTGGGTCCAGTAGCGGCTACTCCTCCTCGGGCTCAGCATCATCCCGTACTCCACACACGCCACCCTCCGCTTCCTCTACCTCATCATCGTCCTCCTCAGCCTCTGCTGGCAGCGCTGGCAACAGCTCTTCTGTAGCTGCTCCCTCGCGCCAACAGCCCTCATCACAGTCAGCGCCACCTCCTCCTCCCCCTCCCCCACTGCCCCCTCCAGTGGTTTCTTCAACTCCTGTCCAGCAGGCCCCTCCCAAGCCCTGCCTCTCTGCTTACGGTTCGCCCGTCACGGCGGTGAAGTCCAGCTCTGGCTTGCAGGGCCAGACGCCTCCCCAACAGCAACAGCAGCAGCAGGCCCAGTCATACTCCCCAAATCAGCCCCCATCTGCACACATTGCACAGCCTTATGGAGGCTTCAACTCACCACAGGCCCAGGATTTGAGCTCTGGAACAGTTGCCACTGGCGGGAAGGGTTATGGTAGTTTGGGGGCGGGAGGACGCTCTTTTTCTGCAGAAGTGGTCTATGGGGCAGACTCCAGTTATGGCTCTCTGCAGGCATCTCTTGGTGGAGCTGGCAGTCCTTCGTTGGGATATGGAGGTGCTGGTAACTCATCAGGTAGCGGAACAGGGTCTGGATCTGGTGCCACGACTGCTGGAGGTGTGCCCTCAGGGTCTGGAAGTGGGGGTTCAACAGTTGGCAATGGGGGCAACAGTAGCTCTTACCATATCCCTGACTCCAGCCCTTCCCCCTCCAGCAACTCTGCCATTATCCGACCTGGCCTGCACTCTCCCATCCCCCCTCGCCCTGCACAGTCTCCAGGAGGACCTGGTGGCAACAAATACCTATCTTCCGTCCTTTCTCCAGCATTCATGTCCTCACCACAAGGTTATCCTGATGCCAGAGCAGCTCAAAGTCAGTCATATCACCCTTCTTCGTCCAAGCCAAAATCAGAGGCTGAGATGCTGGGTGTTGAGCGGCCACAAGAAGAGGAAGATGATGATGATGATGACTTCCTCATCCAGCACTTACTGCATGCCCAGAGCCCTGTCCCACACCCGTCTCAGCATCACTCCCAGCCATCCACTCAGCCCACTGCCCAAGCTCTTGCTCAGGGCAGAGATGGCGGCACCAAAGGACTGCCCTATGCTATGAGCAAGGCTTCAGAGGAGCGCTACCACCTTCAGAGTGTCATCCGCACTAACAGTGCCACCAGTGGGGTGGGCAGCAGCCTGGACAGCCAGGTGGAAATGTCGCTGAAAAAACAGCACCAGCAGGCCAAGTCAGAGCAGAGTAGAGTGGTGGCAGATTCCCATTCGCACTCAAACCCCCATGCTCACAGCACCCACCAACAACAGCAACACGAAGCCATGGGCTCAGTGGTGCACTATGGCAGGGGGGACCCCTACACACAGCACTCCCAACACGCGCATCACACTTCACATGTGTCGGCACACCCCCAGCAACAGCACCCGCAGCATTCCCAGCAACAGCACTCGCAGCATTCGCAGCATTCCCAGCATTCCCAGCACACCCAACACAGCCTTCCCCATTCCCATGGTCACCCTCACAGGGAGCTCAAGAAGGTCCCTGATGCAGCAGACATGCCGTACTTGCGCAAGACACCTGACGCACAGCAGCAGGCTCGACAAAGCCAGGCTTCAATGTCCTTAATGGACTCTCCCCCAGACCAGCCACAGCAATCTCACATGCTGCAGTCTGTGCTGTCCCACACAACGCGCACCAAGATGGATCCCCAACAAGGCCCACCTCAGCACCAACACCCCATTAGTCAACAGGCCATGATGGGTTCTGCTGGGGGGAATTCAGGGGTGGATCCTCATCCCCAGAGCCAGTCTTCTCAGCTGCAACTCCAACTCCAGTCTCAGGCAATGGAAGCACACTATGGCCGCGGGTCCCAGTCGAGAGACCCGAGCCAGGGCGCTCAGAACTCAGTGTCTCCGTTAGACATGCTGGAACGTTCTCTCTCCCGTACCAACAGCAGAGAGAGTGGAGGTGCTTCAGAGAGAAGCGGTGGACTTGGGGTTGGGGTGGCTGTCGGAGGAAGTGAAGGGGCCAGCAGAGACAGACACAGACAACAGCAGCAGCATCGGCTCCCACCGCACCACCATCCCCAGCAGACCACCTCGGATCTGCATGACTTTCTCTCCGAACCTGACATGGGCATGTCCGGGCCTTCACACCTCCACCACCTCAGTCAAACTCAACAATCCCATGCGCAACACAATGCCCATCACCAACCCCAAGCCCACCCTCACCACCAGCTCACGCATCCACACGTAACCCACGCGCATCCCCACCAGCTGGCGCCCAACATGGCAACATCTCAACAGCAGCAACAGACCCAACCTAGGGAGGCTGAACCACAACTGGCACATTCCCAGTTGGATCAGCTTAAAGAGCACCAGTTTGACACTGTGAGCCCCGTGGGCAAAGCAGGACCAAATCAAACTCAACAGCAGCAGCAACAACAGAGGTTTGTACCGCTAACCTCCATCTGCTTCCCAGACTCTCTCTTACAGGATGAAGACCGATCTTTTTTCCCAGGAATGGAGGACATGTTTTGCTCGGAGGATTACAAATCGAGCTGTGCTGGGGATGCGGCAGCAGGACAGGGTGTTCAGGAGAGCATAGCCCAGAGTCGAGGGCAGGGCCAAGAAGCCATGAAGGCAGCAGGTGGTGGCTATGACATGATGGGTCATCACGGCGACCAAGGCTATGGACAGTACTGCCATAGCCTTCCAGAGACGGGAAATGGAAGCATGCACTTAGACCTAGATTCTTTGAAGACCCACGAGTTGCCGTCCACTGTGAACACAGAACAGCTTGGCCTGATCCAATCCCAAACCTCCAGCTTGGGAATGGCTGGCACAGGAGTTCCCGGGGATGGCTCAGTAAACAAAATGATGGGAGCACCTGGAGTAGGTGGAAATACAGGCACTAGCGGCCTCACGTCTCCTATCTTCTGCTCCTCTCGTCCCAAGAAGCTACTGAAGACCAGCTCCTTTCACTTGCTCAAACAGCGGCGGGAGCCCCAGCCCCAGTCCAAGAAAAATTATGCACAGGAGTATGAATTTGAAGATGATGAGGACAAGGCCGATGTCCCAGCCGACATTCGGCTGAACAGCCGACGGCTCCCTGACCTGTTGCCTGATTTGGTGTCCAGTTGTAGGAAGGCAGGCGGGGCCCCCGGAGGCAGCGGACTCAGCCCGCTAATGGGCGACATGGACTTCTGCCACCCTACTGGCTACCCCCCCCTGGGACACCCTCCGCAGCTCCTCCCCCATGAGGGACCCAAGAAGCGAGGGCGGAAACCAACCAAACCCAAACGAGAGGGCCCCCCGCGGCCCCGCGGCCGGCCCCGCATACGCCCGCTCCCCGAGCCCCCCTACTGCAGGGGGATCATGGGGTCCGCCGGGGGGGAGACCAAGAGGGGGCGGGGCCGGGGGCGTGGCCGAGGTCGGAGGGAAGAGGTAATGCTGGAGATGCACCGGGATATGGCCAAGCCGCAGTGCCTGCCTTATCACCAACAACAAGTACAACAGCCCCAGCAGCCACAGCAGATGCCACCACAGCAGTTCCACCAGCAGCCGCAACTGCAGCTCCACCACCATCATCACCAACCAACACCACCGCAGCAACAGCAGCAGCAGCAGCAGCAGCAGCAGCTCCATCATCATCATCACCATCATCAGCAGCAGCATGTTCCCTATCCTCACCACCAAGCCCCTCCACAGCCACCCCGTCAGCCCCCGCAACACCCTCAGCCCCCACAGCATCCACAGCACCCACAGCACCCGCAGCACCCGCAGCACCCACAGCACCCACAGCACCCACAGCACCAGGAACCCATCCGACCCATCAAGGTAGGCAAAGCCCAAAACATGCCATTTGAATTTGTACTTTTCTTTGGTGGATGACGTCCTATTTACAATTGTTAAATTGCAATAAAGGTACAAAGTAGTAGTTGTGGTCAGCAATCTTTGGTCATTACCTGCTTTATAACCTTCTTGGTTGTCTGCCTGTTCTCCTACTCCCATTGTTCCTACATGTTTTTACAATAAGCCTCTCTTCCTGTGTTGAAGATCAAGCTGCCCATCCCCTCCATGCCTTCATCAGAGTCCTTGCTCAGAACCGACTCGTTGTCCAGCAACGAGCCGGTTCTGTCAGACGGTTCTGTGGGTTCTGCTCCCTCCCTGGGCCTGAGCCCCGGGCCCACCCCCAGCATGGACATGGGCCGGGCCGACCTGAACCCCACCCACGACAAGATGATGAAACAGCAGCAGCAGAAGGCTCCAGAGGTGAGTCGGAGGGAGGAGGAACATCACCGAAACAATCCACGTTTGGTATCTGTATCAGCAACATTTAAAACACTTCCTGGGGATTTTAAATTAAAATACCTGTAGGCTTTTTTCCCCATTAAATCTCAGAAGCTTCTACTGGGCGGCGATGGGGATTGTATTCATGGGGATATTGATGATGATTCTGTTGATATGCCGCTGTACTGTGTTTCCTGCTGAGGCATAGTCCAATCATCAGCTGTGCCGGCATATGCTTATTCTGTGGCAAGGCTTTCAACTGAAACAATTGTCTCCAGTGAAATGCTGCACACTTTGCCTTTGTTGTGAAATAACAACAGTCTTGAAGTGTAAATGTAGTTGGTAAGTCATACACTGCCTGGTATTATCTTTTTCTTTTAATTTGAAGAGGGTGCTTGCTGATAGTCCTAAATAATAAAAAATAAAAAAAACTGATGGGAAATTCGCAAAGTAATTTTTTTTGTTTGAGCTGGCACTCAGTGATGTGTGACCCAAGCCGCGAGTTTTCACATTTCTGCTGTCAAATTATACACAAACAGCAAAACAGCTTGAGCAACACTGAGCTGAAAATAATGTAATAATACAATGAAAAAAATTAGTTATGGGATGCACAATACTTTTTTGTATTCAGCTCATGATTTCAAGTAATGTTATGTTAAAATATGTTCTCGCCATAATTTGTAATAATCAAAAAATCATTATATATATATACAAGCACACACACATTTAATTTAATTTAAAGCAGTAGATCTGAACTTTTTACTGCAACATGCTAGTGGTGACACCGGAGATCCCCCCCCCCCACACACACACACACACACACACACACACACACACACACACACATACTCACACACACAGCAAAACATATACCAAAAAATGTTTTTTTATTTCTTTTTTCCTTTTGATCCCTCCTCTGCCACAGATGACCTGGGAGAGGGAGATGGACGAGGAGCTGACCCCTGAAGCCTGGGCCACCATGCAGAAGCTCTCTAGCTCAGTGAGTGACCCCCCCCCCACACACACACACACCACCACCACCACCACCACATCATAAACCCATGCCTAACCTGCAGGGTCATCTATAATTCACACACTCGCATATTCAAACTTGGCAGGGGGAAGGCAGGGTTCCCTTGAGGGGGGGGGGGGGTGTACCTTATTTATATCCTGGTGAACTTTAAGGTGAGAAAGGGGTTGGGATCGATCTAAAGGAACATTTTCCAGGTTGGAGCCATTTCCACGCTGCTTGAATGTGGGTCCAATGGATCTCGTACCAAACAAGGACACTACGTTTTTAAAGCCATTTTTTTATTGTTTTGTTTTTCATGTTGTAATTTGAAATACATAGTATGTCAGCTGCCAATAGAGGGCGAGAGGGAGACTCTATAGTCCTGAGTGACAGTCCGCTTTCTCTGACTGACAAAAGGGAGAGAAAGGCAGAGAGGAGAGGAAGGCTGTTGCCAGGGTAGCTGTTGCCACGGTTACCCGATTTTTGATGGTGGGCCCTCAGCTGCCCCCTGCTGTCTGCTCAGGTGTATTACGGCTATTGTCAAGGGATAAAAATAACATTATCCATTGCACGCATAATAGAAATGTTTTTTTCAGAAAATACCGTGGCAACATCAAATGTATAGTTACATGTTATCAGACACAGACTCACATCTCTCTGGAAGGAGTCCTGATATATTCTCCACACGTACTGAGCAACTGTGCTCTAGGTTCTACTTCTTATCTGCCTTGGCTTCCTCTGCTTTTCTTTATTTGCCTTCTTGTCTACATCTAGTCTCTCTACTCTGTCCAGTATACGGATTGTCCTTTTTACTCGTACTCTACTGTGGGGTTGGTCTTGAGCTCATGTCGGTGAGATTTGAGAGTTGCAAAGAGCGAGTAGAAAATGGCAGAAGCGAACAAGATTTGGAAAATAAACAACAGAAAAAAATGCCCCTCCCTCTTAGCTCCTTTCTCTGTTGGTTGTGTTGCCTTCAAGCACCTTTTGAGATGCTGTTATTATGGCGGGCGCATGCCTGTGATTGACAGGCAAAATTGGTTCCCTGAACCAATCAGGGATGAGATTATTCCCCGATTGGTCAGAAATGTAATTGGAGTGGTCAAAATTGAAATTGTCCCATGCAGAGGGCAGGTGCAGTCAACCAAGAGACACTTGCACTGCACATTTCACTCTAAACTAATATCTGACGAATGGCATTTCCCACAAACAATTGCTCCTTTAATCTTACCTACAGCACCTTTAACTGAATGTAGAGAGTCTTATGAAGAACAAATGTAATTTCAGCGTGTCATCATTGTAATCGTCCTCAGTGTAACTGTGAGTGTGACTCTGCTGCCCCTGCAGACGGAGGACAAGGCCCCGGAGCTGAAGCCCGGCTTCGTGGCCTCCTTCCTGGACTTCCTCAAGACGGGCAAGAAGCAGCCGGGCCTGGGCTCGGGCCCCGAGGGGGAGGACGACGATGAGGAGGAGGAGGAGGAGGAGGAAGACGAGGAGGACACGGCAGGAGACCCCTGCTCCTCCCTGAAAGGGGGGATGCGGCCGCTGTCCACGCCGCCCCCGCCCCTCCCCCCTCCCCCGCCCCCCTCGCAGCAGGAGCAGCAGCAGCAGCAGCAGCAGCAGCACACCGCCGCCGCAGAGTTTGGCGAAGCCGGGGGGGCGGAGGCCGGGGAGGTGGGGGGCGGCGAGGAGGAGGCGGGCTCGCTGGGCCTCAGCGGCTGCCCCAGCCCGTGCAAGCGGCTGGACGAGGAGCTGAAGAGGAACCTGGAGACACTGCCCTCCTTCTCGTCCGACGAGGAGGACTCGGTCAGCAAGAACCAGGACCTGCAGAAGAGCATCTCCTCCGCCATCTCCGCCCTCTACGACACGCCGCACTCGCTGGCCGCCGCCATGGCCGCCGCCGTGGCCGTGGCCCAGGCCCCGCCCAGCCCGCAAGCCCCGCCCCTCAGCCCTCCTCTGCCCCCGACGCCGCCCCTCCTCACGCCCGCCAGCAACGAGGAGGTCACCACCGTGGAGGAGGAAGAGGAGCAGCAGCAGCGGCGTCATCACCACCACCTGGATGCACTGGAGGAGGAGATGGAAGAGGAGATGGAGGAGGAGATGGAGGAGGAGATGGAGGAGGAGCGGCAGCGCCAGGAGGCGGAGCCGCCACAGCAGGAGATGAGCGAGGAGCCGGAGAAGGAGGAGGAGCAGGAGCTGCAGCAGCAGCAGCAGCAGGAGGAGGAGGAGGAGGAGAGTGCAGGACCAGGTGAAGGCCACGGGGATGAGGAGAAGAGGATGAGAGGAGAAGAGGAGAGCCTGGAGGAGGCCTGGAAGAGGGGCATGGAAGAGGAGGAGGAGGAGGAGGAGGAGGAGAGAAGACTGGCCGATTTCCACATGCTGGAAGTTCCTAAAGTTGAAGGTACGTCTGTCTATACTGTTTCTCTATCCAGCCAGCTCTATGACAGCTAGCTTAATTATGTGGCCTGGTGTACCCTAACCTACATCACATGTGGTCTGTACAGTAACGGTATCACATGTGGTCTGTACAGTAACGGTATCACATGTGGTCTGTACTATAACGGTATCACATGTGGTCTGTACAGTAACAGTATCACATGTGGTCTGTACTATGACGGTATCACATGTGGTCTGTACAGTAACAGTATCACATGTGGTCTGTACAGTAACGGTATCACATGTGGTCTGTACAGTAACGGTATCACATGTGGTCTGTACAGTAACGGTATCACATGTGGTCTGTACTGTAACGGTATCACATGTGGTCTGTATTGTAACGGTATAACATGTGGTCTGTACAGTAACGGTATCACATGTGGTCTGTATTGTAACGGTATCACATGTGGTCTGTACAGTAACAGTATCACATGTGGTCTGTACTATAACAGTATCACATGTGGTCTGTACAGTAACGGTATCACATGTGGTCTGCACAGTAACAGTATCACATGTGGTCTGTACAGTAACAGTATCACATGTGGTCTGTACAGTAACGGTATCACATGTGGTCTGTACAGTAACAGTATCACATGTGGTCTGTACTATAACAGTATCACATGTGGTCTGTACAGTAACGGTATCACATGTGGTCTGTATTGTAACGGTATCACATGTGGTCTGTACAGTAACAGTATCACATGTGGTCTGTACAGTAACAGTATCACATGTGGTCTGTACAGTAACGGTATCACATGTGGTCTGCACAGTAACAGTATCACATGTGGTCTGTACAGTAACAGTATCACATGTGGTCTGTACAGTAACGGTATCACATGTGGTCTGTACAGTAACAGTATCACATGTGATCTGCACAGTAACGGTATCGTTAACATTCTGTGTGCTACCGTTTAACATCCTTGTTGTTCTCCCTCCAACTCACCTCCAGACTCGCCGTCTGCCCCCCCAGTTCTGGCGCCCGTGCCCCTCTCCCCATCCCCCTCCCCGCCAGCTGCCTCGCCGGCTCCCCCGCCCGCACCCAGGCCTGAAGAGGAGGAGGAGGAGGAGGAGGAGGAGGAGGAGGAGGAAGAGGAGGAGGAGGATGAAGAAGAAGAGGTGGACAGAAAGCCCCGTTCCTCCTCCCCCCGCCGCGGGTCCTGCAGGCCGGTCCGCGGGGTCCATTCCCCTGCTCCACCCGCTACCACCACCACCACCACCCCTGTGGTCGAACCCACCACCACCACCCCTGTGGTCGCTGCCACCACCACCACCACCCCTGTGGTCGCTGCCACCACCACCACCACCACCGTAGCGGCTGCTGCTGCGGCAGCAGCGGCTACAGTGGTGGGCTCCTCGCCTCCCCCCTCAGCCTCCCCCCCGGTCGGGGCCACCTCCCCCCTGTCTGTCCCGCCAGCGGCCGCCTCGGTGCCCCCGCCTTCCACCACGCCTCCCCCGTCCTCCTCTGAACAAGACCATGACCACGACCTGGAGCAGGACCAGGATCAGGACCAGGACCAGGAGCAGGACCTGGAGCAGGAACAGGAGCAGGACCAGGAGCAGGACCAGGAGCAGGAGCAGGAGCAGGAGCAGGAGGCGGAGCTGAATCGGGAGGCGGATGTTGCGGAGCGAGAAGAAGAAGAAGAAGAAGAAGAAGAAGACAACAAAGAGAACGACGAAGACGATGATGAGGACGAAGCAGCAGTCACCGCCCAAGCCCTGGCTGACCAGCCGCCGGCCTCGCCCTCCGCCTCCTCGTCCTCCTCCTCGGCCTCTTCGTCTGCCTCCTCGCCCTCGCTGCCCCCGTCCCCGGCCACGCCGGAGGAGGAGGCCCCGGCCTCCCAGAGGCTGACCTCGCTGCACCTCGCCAAGAAGCAGGCGGACGCCGCCATCGCCGGTGAGAGCGAGGAGGAGGACAGCGAGAGCGGCGGCGAGGGGATCTTCCGGGAGCGCGACGAGTTTGTGGTGCGCAGCGAGGACATCGGCACGCTGAAGGTAGGCGCCGCGCAGCCGGGGGGGGGGGGGGCGGGGCTATTGGGGAGCACGCCGCTCCGCGCCTCACGCGACACACACTCTCCGTTAGTTTAGAACACGCGGTTCAGCCCGTCTCCACATGGCTTGTTGTGAGGGGGACTCCTGTCACCGCAGTGATACGAAGGTGCTGCAGCACCGTGGCCAGTGGAACGGCTGTGGTGAGACGGCACGCCATGCACTCCCCATGTTGCTACGACAACCATTGCCGTGCGCGGGTTTTTGTTGTTTTGGGCTGAACGTGTGGCATTACGGGGAAGCGAATCACCAGGCTAGGTGTGATCCCAGCACTCCTTGCACTCATTCAGTTGTTCATTGAAGGAAACCCAAACAGCCTCCTTTGAGCTAGTCTTCGCTCACTCATCAGAATTGTATTTATTTTTTCTTTTGTCACACTACTGGTGACACTGGAGACACTTTTAGTTTTACTTAATGCTCAGCAGGCCATCTCCACTCGCTGCAATCAGGTTTGGGGGGGGCTTAGCCAGAACCTTTGATGGACATTACTTGGTAACCCAATCGCATAATGAAACACACAATAGCATGTGTTTAACCCATAGAGGGCCATTTACACTGGACGCTGCATCAAATCACTCCACATCACCACTAACCCACTATATATGCCAAGTTGAGTTACATCCATTCTGTGTCTGTGTGTTTGTGTGTGTCCGCGTGCGTGTCTCTGTGTTTGTGTGTGTGTCCGCGTGCGTGTGTCTGTTTGTGTGCGTGTCTCTGTGTTTGTGTGTGTGTCCGCGTGCGTGTGTCTGTGTGTATGTGCGTGTCTCTGTGTTTGTGTGTGTGTCCGCTTGTGTGTGTCTGTGTGTGTGTGCGTGTCTCTGTGTTTGTGTGTGTGTCCGCGTGCGTGTGTCTGTGTTTGTGTGTGTGTCTGCGTGTTTGTGTGTGTGCCTGCGTGCGTGTGTCTGTGTGTATGTGCATGTCTCTGTGTTTGTGTGTGTGTCCGCGTGCGTGTGTCCGTGTGTGCATGCCTGTTACTCGTTCCCAGCTGGCGCTGCAGACTGGGCGTGAGCCCCCGCCCATCTGGAGGGTGCAGAAGGCCCTGCTGCAGAAGTTCAGTCCTGAGATCAAAGACGGACAGCGGCAGTTCTGTGCCACCAGCAATGTGAGTAACAACACGCTGTACTGTGAGTGGCAGTGGTACGTTCCCTTACATTGTGAATCACTGGGAGCTACCACTGCTCTTTTACAAGAATGGTCATCCCTTCATAAGCCTCTTCCACATACTGCCAGAAAACAGGTGTGACTGTATTCTCATCAAGATAACATTTCGGATGCACCAATGATGGTATTGGATATAATTAGTATTTGTAATGCATTAAAGAATTTATATTCTTCAATTTATATTCTTCAAAATTAAAAAAATAAATGAAATTACAATGTCAAAAGAAATTGTGGGGTGCAGCTTGCTGAAAAGTTTGTACTAGGTGCAGTTTGTACTAGGTGGTTGCAGCGTTATTCTGTACGATTGCTAGGGTGTTTGAGGTGTTGTTATGGTGTTCTAGGTGGTTGCTAGGGTGTACTTGTTGTGGTTGTTAGGTTCTTTTAGGTGGTTTATAGTGTTCTAGATAGTGTACTTGGCTGGTTGCTAGGGTAGTTGGATGCTAGGGTGCTCTAGTTGGTTGCTATGGTGTTCTGGTGTTCCTGGATGTTGCTGTGATGTTCCAGGTGGCTTTCATGGTGTTCTTGGCTAAAAAGTCTAATAATTTGTGTGTGAATAGTATGAATAGCATGTGAATAGTATGTTTTAAGTCAATGTCTATGTAGTAGTGTGGATAGTAAGGTAGTAAGTAAGGTTTGAATTATTCTAATATATGAGTATATAAGTGTGAAGGAGGACTTGAGTATAGAATTAATATTTTGGAATTATAAGTGCAGTGAGATAATTGTGTTATTTAATATAACAGCTGTCTGTTCTAAACTGATTTGCACATTATTTAGAAAATTGAAATATGCAAACACAACAACCTGCTGATGTATAACACATCTATGGGGTTTAAGTATTGCGGGACTCGTGAGTATAGATTTTGAGGGTTTATAACTTGTAGACTCAGAACACAATTCCAGAACAGAGAAAATTCCTGCGTGTCTATTTGGAGTATAAGGGTTTAAAAGTTTAAATGCTATAAATAGTATATTTGCGTCATACCATAAAGCTTTTGATAGTAAGGTAGTATGTAAACTTGTAATTATTGTTCTAGCATAAAACATGAAGGATGAGTTTAGGTTTGCATAGAATACTGAAAATACAAAGATCATGTCAAAGCAGCGCACCTGACACAAACACCTACTGCCAGAGAGATATACAAGCAGATGTATTTGGTTCTAGATGGAACCTGGAAACATGAGAACCACACTAGTTCTACTAGATACTGGGTAGTATGTAACCGATCACACAATGCTGCTCAGTTGACTCCTCCCCTCTCGTCTCTTCTCCTCCTGTAGTACCTGGGCTACTTTGGCGACGCCAAAATGCGATACCAACGCTTATACGTGAAGTTCCTGGAAAACGTCAACAAGAAGGACTATGTGAGAGTGTGCTCCAGGAAGCCATGGCACAGAGCTGGTCTCACACTGAGGTGAGGCCAACAATACAGAGTCCTGGGTGGGCTGCTCCCCATGTACCAGTGCACGGGGGGGTAGACTAAACTAGTGGAGAAGAGTCCACTACCCGTGTTCTGGTACATGCAGGGAGCAGACAATAATAAGTAATAAGTAAAGGTAAAGTCTGATTCCTGATCTGAAATGTTGGGGTCGCTGCTCACCGACGTCTCTCCTCTCATTGGCAGACGGCAGTCCCTCCCCAAGCCGCCGCCCACTTCAGTCAGCCAGACCCCGCCACGCATGGAGAGGGAGGAGCGAGAGAGGCTACGCGACAGGGAGCTGAAGGAGCAGAGGGAGAGGGAGAGGGAGCAGAGGGAGAGGGAGCAAAAGGAGAAGGAGGAGAAGGAGAAGGAGCAGAAAGACAAAGAGCGCCGGGAGAAGGAGGAGCAGGAGCAGAGAGAACGGGAGCGCAAGGCGAGGGAGAGGGAGGAGAGGGAGCGCAAGGAGAAGGAGGAGAAGGAGCAGAGGGAGCGGGAGCGCAAGGAGAAGGAGAGGGAGCGGCGGGAGAGGGAGCGGGAGCAGAAGGAGAAGGAGAGGGAGCAGAAGGAGAAGCGGGAGAAGGAGAGGGACCACAAAGAGAGGGAGCAGAGGGAGAAGGAGCAAAGGGACCGGGACAAGAAGGAGAAGGAGCAAAAAGAGAGGGAGAGGAAGGAGAGGGAGAGGTCACAGAAGGAGAGGGAGAAGAAGGAGAGGGAGCAGAAGGAGAGGGAGAAGAAGGAGAGGGAGCAGAAGGAGAAGCTGGAGAAGGAGCGTGAGCGGCGCGAGCGGGAGAAGGAGAAGGAGAGGCAGCGGGAGCGGGACAAGAAGGAGCGGGAGGAGCGGGAGAGGAAGTGCCAGGCCTCCCAGGAGAGGAAGAGCAGCGGAGGAGGAGGAGGAGGAGGAGGAGGAGCAGAGCGCAGCAAGCCCAAGGGGGAGAAGAGGGAGGCGGAGAAGGTGATGGAGCGTCCCTCCAGGGCCCGGGGAGTGAAGGACAAGGTGGAGCCCCCTCCCAAGAAGAGGAAGAAGTGGCTGAAGGAGGTTCCCTCCTCCTCCTCTGACTCCGAGTCCTCAGCAGACCCTCCCAGCGACGAAGAAGGTCAGCGGTGTTTAAGATGTTCCAGTAGAACAGAGGCTCTCCTGGCGCAACACAGGCAGACATGTCTGAGCTGGTGCTGTGTTAATACAATATACTCACATATGCATGTCGAAACAACAACTAGGATACTCACATAATTGGTATTTTTCTTCAGTAGTAGTACTGCCTGTTCATTAACAGAACGTGAATGTGAAAATACTCGGTATAAGCAAAAGTCAGTGTGCCTATTTTGGCTTTTTTTTTCGTTTTATTTGCTTCTTCTGCAGTTCAATCAGTTTTGACAACCAATCTATGCTGTGTCTATGTCTTCTGACATCATTCTTCAGCAACAATGAAAAGACCCTCTCTGTCCCCCCCACCCCACCCCACCAGGTCCTCTGCGAGGTTCTGTGAACAGCCGAGCCATGAGGGAGATGTTCCGCAGCTACGTGGAGATGCTGGTCAGCACGGCCCTGGACCCAGACATGATCCAGGCTCTGGAGGACACACATGGTGGGTGGACCATGGAGGTGGACCATGGGGGGGTGGACCATGGAGGTGGACCATGAGGGGGGACCATGAGGAGGTGGACTATGGGGGTGGACCATGGGGGTGTACCATGGGCGTGGACCATAGGGGGGACCATGGAGGGGGACCATGGGGGGGTGGACCATAGGGGTGGTGGATCATGGGAGTGAACCTTAGAGGTGGACCATGGGGCTGGACCATGGAGGTGGACCATGGGGGGGTGGACCATAGGGGTCAACCATGGAGATGATGGACCTTGGGATGGTAGAATAAGGGAGGACCATGAGGGTGGACCATGAGGGTGGACCATGAGGGGGACCATGAGGGTGGACCATGAGGAGGACCATGAGGGGGACCATGGAGGGGGACCATGGGGGTGGACCATGAGGGGGACCATGAGGGTGGACCATGGGGGTGGACCATGAGGGGGACCATGAGGAGGTGGACTATGGGGGTGGACCATGAGAGTGGACCATGAGGGGGACCATGAGGGGGGACCATGAGGGGTGGTGGACCATGGAGGAGGACCATGAGGGTGGACCATGGGGGTGGACCATGAGGAGGACCATGAGGGGGACCATGAGGAGGTGGACCATGAGGGTGGACCATGGGGGGTGGTGGACCATGGAGGAGGACCATGAGGGTGGACCATGGGGGTGAACCATGGGGGTGGACCATGAGGAGGAACATTAGGGGGGCCCTGAGGGTGGACCATGAGGAGGACCATGAGGGTGGACCATGGGGGTGGACCATAGGGGGACCATGAGGGTGGTGGACCACAGGTTTTAGTCGTGTTTAGTTAGTTTACTTTATATTTTTGTTAAGTTTAATTAATTAGTTAATGCTTTATGCCTGATGTCGTTTCTTTGTTGTTGTTGTTTGCTCAATCGTTGGAGCTCTCAGTATTTCATTGTACTGCTCACATACTTGTATGTTTGTGCATGTAACAAATAAACCTTTCAATCTTAAATCATTTCAGACGAGCTGTACCTCCCGCCCATGAGAAAGATTGACAGCTTGCTCAACGAACAGAAGAGGAGGCTGGTGAGAAGAGCAAACATGAATGCCCAGCATCAGGTAAACAAACACGTTGAAAGAACTGTCTTAACAGTTTACCAGTCGTCAGGGTATCAGAGTCATCACAATAGTATCAATAAGAACATTAAATAACCCTGCGTATATGCTGCTCTCCCTTTGAGTCAACACTAATGAACACATAAGCTGGTATTGAATACATAGCATGTGAGACACATGCGTTCAATTCCTCAAAATCCAGTGTTTGTGACTGCTGCCCAGTGAGTGGCCCAGGGCTGTCCTGACTGCTCTGTGACCAGGAGACTGACTCTGCTCTGTGTACAGGAGACTGACTGCTCTGTGTCCAGGAGACTGACTCTGCTCTGTGTCCAGGAGACTGACTCTGCTCTGTGTACAGGAGACTGACTCTGCTCTGTGTCCAGGAGACTGACTGCTCTGTATCCAGGAGACTGACTCTGCTCTGTGACCAGGAGACTGACTCTGCTCTGTGTCAAGGAGACTGACTCTGCTCTGTGTCCAGGAGACTGACTCTGCTCTGTGTCCAGGAGACTGACTCTGCTCTGTGTGCAGGAGACTGACTCTGCTCTGTGTTCAGGAGACTGACTCTGCTCTGTGTCCAGGAGACTGACTCTGCTCTGTGTCCAGGAGACTGACTCTGCTCTGTGTACAGGAGACTGACTCTGCTCTGTGTCCAGGAGACTGACTCTGCTCTGTGTACAGGAGACTGACTCTTCTCTGTGTCAAGGAGACTGACTCTGCTCTGTGTCCAGGAGACTGACTCTGCTCTGTGTCCAGGAGACTGACTCTGCTCTGTGTGCAGGAGACTGACTCTGCTCTGTGTGCAGGAGACTGACTCTGCTCTGTGTCCAGGAGACTGACTCTGCTCTGTGTCAAGGAGACTGACTCTTCTCTGTGTCCAGGAGACTGACTCTGCTCTGTGTACAGGAGACGCTGCACGTCTTCCCCAAGATGACGGCCGACCCTCTGGACTCCGGCTCCATCAAGGTGCACCTGGGTGGGGAGGGCTACAACCGCAAGACCCTGAACCGAGTCAAGAGGAGCACGCCCAAGCCCCAGGTGATCCCCCCCCCCCCCCCCCCCCCCCCCCACGGTGCCTCCATTACAGCAGGGTTGTACTTACCTTCACAACATTCTTATTGACACATTGAGGATGTGAGAGTTGTATCAAGAGACAAAAGACTTTTAACTAAACAACCCAAAGAAAGTCCCCTCCCTCCCTGCCCCCTCCCTCCCTACGGCTCTCCACCATTCACAAGGGTTGCATTCAAGCAGCTGTGATTGACAGGCGAGATGGATTCCCCCAACCATTCAGGGAAGAGATGTCCTGATTGGTCAGCAATGAGCCAGGAGCAGTTTAAAATCTAAATCAGCTCATTCAGAGGCAGGTGTGCAGTCAACTAGAGAGATATTCTCAGAGCATTTCACTCTCTAATAGCTGACAGATGGCAATGGCATTTTTAACTAATTACACTCAGATAATAGCTCACATAATAGCTCTTAGATCTTAACTTCCACTCTATTTTATTTTGCTTTTCTCAAATAAACTTGTTCTGTCTTTCAGCTAAGCTAATTTGTGTGTGACAATTAAAACCTGTTCACCATGCTGCCATCTTTACGAATGTGGCTTTGCACAGAACACACTGCTCTGAATTTTAATGTGCACATTTTAAATCAAATTGTGACTTTCGAGACTGAGGTATGAGATAAAATCTTGGTTAAAGATTTCACAGCCTCTTAACCCTAACCTCTGAGTTCCTCCCAGACAGCCTGTGGCCGATGTTTGCTGGGTCTGAAGCAGGCTGCAAGAAACAGAACTCTGCGGTTCTGGTATCAGTCTGCGGTCCTCTGCATTATGTTTTCAGTTTATGTTTTAACTGTTTGATTTGCATCTGCAATCAGTCTGCAATGATTACTTCAGAGTGCAGTACGTTTCAAGATGAAGGAAACACAGATCGACCGACAAAAAGCAGAAACTAAATGACAAAACACTGTTATTGCTATCATCTGTCCTTGCTCTTCGTTTGTTGATTGGAGTGTTTGGAAATAATTTTTCTTATCAGAAATGTATCCTCAAATAGTATTAGCACGTCAGTCCTGAATCTCCCACGACCTCGTAACCAGATCAGGCACCCGGCACAAAGGTACAGGGCATTCATTAACACAGCCCCACCGTGCCCTCTGCCTGCACCAAATGGGCAACTTTGCAATGTTTGAATTGTGATTGTAAAAAAAAAATCTATATTAATGTGCCACCTTGGAAAAATGTAATACAACAAAAAATTACAAATGTTTCCCTCTCTCTCTCTTTCTCTCTCTCTCTCTCTCTCTCTCTCTCTCTCTCTCTCTCTCTCTCTCTCTCTCTCTCTCTCTCTCTCTCTCTCTCTCTCTCTGTCTCTCTGTCTCTCTCCCTCTCTCTCTCTCTGTCTCTCTGTCTCTCTCCCTCTCTCTCTCTCTGTCTCTCTCAGGATCTCAAGCTGTCTACAGAGGCCTGCCGGGTCTACAGCCTCTACCATTCTCTCCACCACTACAAGTATCACACCTTCCTGCATTGCAAGAAGGAGGTAGGAAACATCTGCTCCTCCTCCATCACGTCTTCATCGTACACTTCTGGAAATCTGCCTTGGCTTCAAAATACAAAGAAACAACACGTTCATTTCACAGTACAATACAAGGCAACACATAATACAGTAGAGTGTCAGATAATATATAAAACATATATGAACCTTAACAAGGTGTAGTAGCAGGAGAGGACCTGGAATATAATTTTGTTCATCATTTAGTTTGTCATTGAGTTCATCAGGGAAAAAATATATATAATATATATATATATATATATATATATATATATATATCTAGACAAAGTTTAGAATGACTACAATTGAAAGTTTCTATTTCAGTATTCTCTCAATAGAGTCTCTTAAGGGGCTCTGAACCCAAACCCTTTGGTTTTGTTTGAGCGTGGTAAATGTGATGGTCCACATGGTAATGTTTTGGTACATTCATTTGGTCACTGTGACTAAGCGATACCATCATGTAGAGAAGCCTGGAGTAAAGTCCTGTCTGCCAACCCATCGTTCCACTCTGCTGCACTTTGATTTGATGTCTGCATGGGTTATGCTTCTTGGACACTTTTAGTATTAATATTTAGAATTTCAGTGATTGGTTACTCTAATCACATTTAGACCTTGATTTCTCTGATTCTCGAGAAATAGCCTTGTGTGAAAACTCCTCATGAAGGGAGCTATTATGGTTTTGTATTTTGTTTTTGCTGTTATATTTAAATACATATATACAAATACGGTGACAGTGCTGATTTATTAAACTCCCTTACACGATCGCTATCTTATAATTACACAAAATAACCATGTTACACTAGCTACAGCGAGGCGATGCGGTATTTATTTCCTGATCAGCCTGAATTTAACATTTATATTTCCCGGTCTGTTAATATTCTATATTCTAATGCTAATCTTCACGGCTGGCTATGGTTCACTGCGCCTGAGGATCCTGCTTTAATTCAGGACACGCAGTGTGACGCTCTGCAAGCTGTCTGGGGCGTGACGCCGTGTTGTCCTCCTGTGTGTCCTGAGACCTCAGCCCCTTGAGCAAGACTCTTGGTGAAACGTGAGCTTGCTTGAAAGTACCCCAAGAAATTTCCCGCAGCACTTCACGAGGTGTCCGGCAGCGTGTCACCAATCACATGCAGGGATACAATGACCCCGGCCGGCTCCGCCTCCACACGGCCCAAAAGAACAGCACCGCAGGACAGCACTTTGTGAGCACCACTGCAGAGGCAGCGTTGGTGGGCACGGGGGCCCGCGTCGCCTGCTGTTTCACTTCGTCTGCTCAATGAATGATTTTCCCCTCACAGACTGCATTACTGCTCTCTCTCTCGCAATCAGAGCAATGCTGTGCACAAGTATAGCAGTGAAGGTGCTCACAATCAGAACAATACTGTGCACCAGTATAGCAGTAAAGGGGCTCGCAATAAGCTGCCGTATTATGCCACAGTGCATTTCATATGCAGCGTGGCTCGTCATAACGCTCACAAACAATGAGGGTACTGTAAAGGCACCACAGAGTTGGGTCATGGGGGCAACATGCCCTTCCTCCAGGCAGGTTTCTTTCACTTTCACTTCACCTGACGTCACTCTCTGCTTCAAGCTAGCAGCCCTGTTGAAGGTCTCTTCGAATGGCGTAACGGTGATGAGATCACGATGGCAGAGAAAGATACTATCAAATATGTTTGTGTATGAACAGTTGAGACTGAGACCACCGTGGTGAAAACCACTGGATTTGTAGCCCGGGCAATTCTGTTATCAAACACGATGAGCAGCGTCACCCAGAGCAGTGTAAGCTGTCTTCACGGTTGCTACGTCCTCTGAGATGGTGGAGCGCTGAAACCTGCACATCAGCTGATGGGATGTGAGCAGAGCGGCCGAGACAGAGGCAGTGGTGGTTCAGACTTCAGTGTTTTAGAGTCTAAGAGTGTAAACATGATTCTCTGACGTGGAGTAACAACCCTCTACAACAGCAAAACCCCTTGTCGTCTGTCTGTCTGTCTGTCTGTCTGTCTGTCTGTCTGTCTGTTCCCCCAGACGGACAGCATCGAGCAGGCAGCGGAGGAGGACCCCGGCCAGGAGGAGGTGGTGCAGCAGTGCATGGCCAACCAGGGCTGGCTGGAGACGCTCTTCACCTCCTTCATGGAGCTCCTCACTCTGAGTGCCAAGGCCTGAGAGGAGGTGGAGGTGGAGGAGCACCGCTTGTGAAAAGACACGACCTCTCCAGGCCGGCAGCATTGACTGGACAGTGTGAGGCGCGGGGCCGCTGGGTGCAGCGTCCCTGAGAGAGGAGGACGAGTGTTAAAGAGGCCATGGACCGCCATTCATTCTCAGCATTTTTGCGGACAAAAAAAAAAACTAAAAAAGTGAATGTGTGACGAGGTCCGGTCAGTCCGAGGACACGATTACGGTCGGCACCAGAAAAAAAAAAAATGGAGAGATTTTTTTTTTTTTTTCATTGTTGTTTGAGACGTGTATCGATAAATACACAAATGCGCACGCACTCACACACAAACACAGACACACACACCCACACACACACACAAAAGCAAATACACACGCGCTCACACCAACACCAAGAAACAAAACACATTTAAGCGCTATTTAAGCGCTATAAATATGTATTAATAACTATGGTTTGTATAATTTATACAAGGACATTTTTAAAAACAAAAAAAAAAAACCTAAAAAGGACCCTCCCAAATGCGGGATTGTTTGCTGTTATTATTTTTGAATAATAATAATAATGTTTTATGGCGGTACACATTAAATGAGCCGCCAGCAGTCTAAAGGTTAACGCTGAACGTCATCTGGAGGAGGAGGTAAAAAAAGAGACTGAAGATGGAAGAGGTGGGGGTGTCCGTGAGGCCCCCATCCTGTCAGCTTTAATAACAAAAGAGAGAGGGGATGATGTATTTAAATCTATGCTATCTGTGTTCTTTATTTGTTTGTTCTCCAAAAGACAGTGACAGACAAGAGAAAGCAAGGGATTTTTGCCTGGGAAAAAAATGAAAAATAAAAAACTTAAATTGGCCGTCCTTTTCTGAAAGAAAGTATGGCGGCGAGAAGATTTAAAAGCGTAAAAAAGTCTGTGTTTACAGTTTGTCCTTTTTATCTGTTTGTTGTCCATTATGACCATCATTGTTATTGTTATTAATATTATTATTTCCGGGAGTTTAACTTCTCTGTGTAAACTCTCATGCAAATCTTTTTTGTTCTTTTGACCTGTAAATATTGTACAGCTGCTTCAGTCTCTAAATTCCCAGTTCCGTTTCTGTACATGAACTTCCTGTATTTGACAAAAAGGAAATAAATCCGTTAAAACAAAGAAAGTGATCATTAATCATAACGTGTGTGCTCATCTCATTTCACTTATTCATTTTGAAATGTGCCAACATAATTGTTGCTTAGTGGTAATGTGAAATATGCTAATATGCTAAATACCAGGTCGAAATAACTAGTCTTTCATACCGGTAGTCAGGTCAGGTCCTTCTAAATCCAAATGGTGGCCTTCCCCATCTCTCCGACATTCTGTAATACATTCGACTCCTCTG
>JAXIVH010000036.1:2631579-2691579 GCA_036785325.1 Urophycis tenuis | reverse complement strand
TACCAATCAGGGCGTCTCTCCCCTGATTGGTCAAAATGTGTCTAAAAACTAAATGGTCTCACACAGAGGCGGGCACAGTCAACTCACAATTTATTCCCACAGTGATTTCACTCACTGGGCTGTGCCATTTCTAACAAGTGACCTTTAACCCCGATCATCACATGACCTCTTGGCCCACCTCGTCTGGCTGCTGTCGGCGGCAGCAGTAGGTGATGTTGAACAGGGTCTTCAGGATCTCAATGGCGCGCTCGGATGCTTCCCTGGGCAGCGGTGGGGGCGTTCTGCCGTGAGCGCCCAGCGTGTCGCGGTGGTCCTCTCCCCAGCCAGCGGACACACACTGCTCCGGACCCCCAGCCAGCACCTCGGGGTGGTCCTCTCCCCAGCCTTCAGACACACACTGCTCCAGATCTCCAGCCAGCCCCTCGGGGTGGTCCTCTCCCCAGCCTTCAGACACACACTGCTCCGGACCCCCAGCCAGCCCCTCACGGTGGTCCGCTCCCCAGCCAGCGGACACACACTGCTCCGGACCCCCAGCCAGCCCCTCCCGGTGGTCTGCTCCCCAGCCAGCGGACACACACTGCTCCAGACCCGCAGTCAGCATCGCCACGCCGTGCTCCTGGCAGGACGGGCCCCATGTGGACAGTGACGTCAAGGCCATCTTATTTGTGTAACAAACCCTTAAACAGTCACAGTCTCAAAGGACTTTACAGGCCCACTCGTGACACCCTGCACTCTCAAGGGTTAGGAAAGGAAGAAGTTGAGGAGAGAAATTGCTCCTTAAAGGGATGGTTACGAGTGTATTTGGCCATAATGGACGAGATGTACTGTATATTAATAGACTGTTTGACATTTTCCTGTTAGGTGCGTAGATTAATCCCTTTTTGTTCTTTAAATCCGTTGCTGATGGTGTTATGAGCGTTCAGTAGAACAGAGTCGCTGTCTGACTCTTTAAAGTTCAAACTAAGAACTCACCTGCTGCAACTGTACCCTGAGCTCCGGCCTCAGTGCCGTCAGCAGGAAAAGCAGCCGCAACTCGTAAAACTGCACGATAGTCGGCGCCCGGGTTTCAATCTCCCGTTGCAGCCTTTGGGACAGGCCTGGGAGCAGCCTGGGGGCGCAGTGGAGATGGAGGAGGGTTCAACAGTGTGTGAAATGGTGCAGAGGACTAGACAGCGGGTTCTAGGTCATCAGACAATGCAGACCTCTGTTACACTGTCAAACTGTTACCTGAGTGCACTGGCCCTGTCCTGCGCAGTCTGGCTGTTGTAGATGACGTTGCACAGGGTCTTCATGGCCTCCTTCCTGCACACCTCCCCGTCCTCCTGCTGGCCCCCGTCCTCACTGCGGTCTTCCCTGGCGTCCTTCTTGCCCCGGGCCAGGAGGAGCCCCCCCCCGCCGGGCGCCCCCCTGGGCCTCGGGCTGCGAGGACAGTGGCTCGCCGCGGCGGACGCCGGCTCTTCGGGGGCGGGGCTCCCCGACTCCACCCCCACGGTGAGGGTGGTGGGCGGCGTGCCGGGGGGCCCGGCGCTGCCGCAGGCCTGGCCGCCGCCCTCCTCCGGCCCCCCGCTCCTCGCCGGGTCACTCCCGCCGTCCGGCTCCGCGCCGCCGCCATCGCCGGCGGACAGCGTGCGGTGCCCGTCAGCGTGGCGGTGGACCACGTCGTCCTCCTCCTCTCCCGTATGGCGCTCGGCCGGCGCTTCCCGTGGCCCCACCCCCTCCTCCTCCTCCCGCCCACGGGGGGCGGGGCCGCTGGCGATGCCCCCGTGGCGGGCCAGGGTGAGCAGGGCGCCGTCGGTGACCAGGGGCCCCAGGGCCTGCCGGTCCCGGGACAGGATGCGCAGGGTGCGGAGGCACACGGACAGCAGCCCCGCCTGCAGCGGCCGCTCGCTGATGAAGCACAACAAAGCTGCCGCCAGCCTCTTCATCATCAGCGGTCATCAGGGAGGATTGGGAGGACAAAGGTGGAGCCATTAGGTGGAACGCCACCCAGTGATGTATGACATTTAGACATAAATGGTTAAAACTATTTATCTATTTAACACACACACACACACACACACACACACACACACACACACTACCTGTCGTAGTAGTAGATCAGGGTCTTCCTCTTCAGAGTCTGAGTTGAAGTCGGAGTCGGACTCAGGAACATAATCCCGCACTTTGTTTTTCCTGAACTGGTGAGTGGAATGTGGGTGGAAAGGGTTCAAAATTGGAGTTCAAATTCTGATCACACAAAAAAGACTACAGTGGTTGATTAGCAGTCTGTCATGGCCCAACAGCAAACCTTACAGGGTACACATCTCACACTATAGCACTGAGGCTGATGGCAGCTCTGAAAGGTCAACGTGGATGAGTAGCAGCTGAGTCAGGGTGTGAAGGATTAGCTTTGGAACGCACATGAGCTCCTATTTGTTTCTGTGGCGCTGCATCAGATCTCGACAGACACAAACACACACACACACAAACATGTGAATCCCATCCTGACATGTTTCAGATCTTACCTCATCCAGTTCTTGTTGCTGTTGTCCTCCAAACAGAAACAGATGGAGCCAAACCCAGCCAGAGAGGAGGAGAAACACAACGTTGAAATGTGCTTCATGGAGAGAAGAGGTGAGAGCAGCAGAGAGAGAGAGAGAGAGAGAGAGAGAGAGAGAGAGAGAGAGAGAGAGAGAGAGAGAGAGAGAGGGCGATGTAGGGCGATGTAGGGGAAGGAAAAACACATGCCAGTGGAGAGCGCACTTTGGGGGCCCTGGTGTTAGGGGCATTAGGATGGAGGTGAGCTAGCAGGTGGATGAGCGGGTTATTCTAAGCTGTTGTTACAAGGACAAGGACAAGCCGCTCATAAAGAGAGGGAGAGAGAGAGAGAGAGACAGAGAGACAGAGACAACGAGAGCGGGAGAAACAGCAAAAAAAGGCAAATAAACGGCAGAAGGGAACATGTAGACAAAGACAGTACGTTGGCACGTGAATGGCAACGATAATAAGGGGAAGGAAATAACAGTGACATTTAAGGGCCTAATAGCACGAGGGAAGAGAGCGAGCGAGAGTGGGCGAGAGAGGGCGAGCCACCACAGCCCGCAGCCTCACAGAGAGCGAGGAGCTGTGGAAAGGCTAATTCGGCGGAGAACATTTGTTCTGTCTCCTGCCCTGACCTTTCGTCTCTCCCACTCCTCCACGTTGAAGAAGAAGCACTCCGCGTACTGTGGTGGGTGGTGGTGGTGGTGGTGGGGGGGGGGGGGGGGGGGGGGGGGGGGGGGGACACACCACCAGAGCAACAAGAGAAGAAAGTTGACAGGTCATGAGGAACTCACACTGCACACTTTGTGTTGCTGCCATCTACAGGTTGACAACAACAACAACAAACAATCCTGAGCGTCATCCTTCTCAGGGCTTGGCTAACATCACCTCAGTGTACAGTGACACACTGCACTCTTAACGTTATGGATCTACAGCACGACGCTGGCGTGCAGCTCAGACGCAGCACAATAACAACACAATAACAACACAATAACAACACAATGAGTCTTTACCACGGCGTTGTAGCTGTCCAGCTGCGTCTGGACACTGGCCTGGTCTCCCTGGTCGATGCACTGGAGAATCCTCTCTACGTTGGGCGCCATGTCTCAAGCTGCAACAGACCATTCAGCCCCCACGTTACACGAGACCTCAGGGGCCATGAGGTACTCATGCTCTGGTTATTGAATGTTTAAAGTGGCTGTGGGTCAGCTTTGAAAGACAGAGCAGAGAAGAGCAGGCTTCTGAAGTGAAACAACCACAAAGATATCCCCCTCCCTCTCTGCTCCCTCCCAACGTTTCTCCACCATTCAGACGTGTTGCATTCCACACAGAGGCAGGATGGAGTCCCTGAACCAATCAGGAAGGACATGGTCTAAAAGTGTTCAGAAATAAGCCGGGAGCAGTATAAAATATTTTGCCTCATAAAGAGGCAGGCACAGTCAACTTGAAGATGTTACTCACTAGTAGCTGACAGATGGCTGTGCCACTTCTAACATATTACGATCAAATCGCTTTTAAATCTTACCTACAGCCCCTTTCAGTGGTATAGGTCAGAAACAAAGGCAAAGTGGGCAAAACCAGAGACCTGTTGGTTTGGTGTTTTTTCCGGATGGGTCTGATGTTGAGGATGAACTGCTGTAGTCCGGGGGCACCGCGGGGGTCCGGGTTCACTGGACGTGTTCTGCACACATCTGAACGGGCCCTGCTCTATCTGTCACTCCAAAGACATTCTGGGTCCCTCTGTCTGCGTCTCTCACCCTCTAAACCAGGATTAGCGCGGCTCATCTGGGCTGAAATCTCATTCATCATCATGAATGAGATCAGCTTTAATGCGGTTGGGTTGGCATTCACAGCAGCAGGACACGGCACAGGGCACTGCATGGACAGGACTCTGTCATGTAAGGACTCTTACATGAGGATGGCCAGGTGTACACAAACCTGACACGCCCTCCCCTCACACAGCATATCTCTGTCTCTAGCGATCACTATGTATCTCTAGATCTCTGTATCTCTGGGCGGGGGGGATTTCAATGTTGCAGGCCTACTTTTGACTTTAGAAGAAAAATAGGGAATTTGGTCAATTGGGAGGCAGATAGCGTGTATAAATAGAATATCACTTTCCCACATACAGTATTGTAGAACAGTATGCAGCTGATCTATTGCAGCCAGTGAGACACTGCTGTGGATGATAAACATCAGAGCTCTCTAGCTCTCTAGCACCTTCTAGCTGGTGAAATACAATACTTTTTTGTGTCTCCAGTATATATCTTGCTGTGGGTTTTAATCATGGAAATATCAAAAAGGAAATTATAAAATTATATATATAGCTGGTTGTTGATTCCACAGTACGTCTTTAGTTTATTCATGTTGTTTTGGTGTCACATCTTGGGATTCCTGAATATAAAAACTCCTACATTCAGTATACCAATCAGGATTCGGGATTACTCTTTATCCAGGTCTCTGTTTTGTTTGTTGTTTTGCCATCTGCCTGAGCTTAGTTGCCATGGTAATATACAAAATATTACCTTTCTACAAACAGGAAAATCCATCAGACCCGGATGGTGCATATGAAACCACCAATTATTGTATTCTGCCAGGAGAACGCAATCTCCTGGCAGAATGTCCCTGCTTCCTTACTCTGCTCTGCCTGGGCACATGAATGTAGGTGATGAAACATCTGATAAGAAATCGCCTTGCATCCTTGCACAATTCTTCAATAATTAAACAGATATCCAAACAATGTCTTTTATTACTGTTATACCATTCTTAATACAACACTTTATCTGTCCAATTCTAATCTCTTGCTGTGCTGTCACTGCCAAAAAGGTGTTATACCATTTCAGCCAGCCTGTGTCACCACCGACTCTCCCTCTCTACCTAATTTACACTCCTGTGTGTGCGTGTGCATGTGTGACGCGTGCATGAGTTTTTCCTGCGTGACGCACAGCCTGGGCTGATTGGTCTGCTGGTTCTGACGCTCTCTCAGCGTAATCACCATACCAACACAAACACATGTTAACTAAATGTTAACTGAACCAACAGATTCACCCCTCAAAACACGACTGTTCCCTTCCCTCTGTTGGACATCCAGCAGGACCCATGGTGGCAACCTGGCTTTTGAAATGGACGTTTCCAACAACCACCAAGAGGCAGCGTGGACATTTGCCAATGAGAAGATACAGGCAGAGAGGGAGGCTGTGGGGGGCTGAGGGAGGATGAGGGAGGATGAGGGGGGCTGAGGGAGGCTGAGGGGGGCTGAGGGGGGCTGGTCCTCCCTAGAGGAACGAGGTGTGCCATTGGAAGTTACAGTTAAAGGTGCTGTGGTTAAGATTTGAGGGTTGTGAGGAGAGAAGGCAGAAAAGAGCAAAAGAGAGCAAGATCTTGAAAGAAACAAAAAGTGCTCCCTGTCTCCTGTCCCATTTTATGTTTCTGCACCATTGACAAGTGTTTCAGTTCACAGGCAAGATCCTCCAAACAAATCAGAAATGCACTGTGTGCAGTCTAACATCTCAATGGTCTCATACAGAGGGAGGTGCAGTCTAACATCTCAATGGTCTCATACAGAGGGAGGTGCAGTCTAACATCTCAATGGTCTCATACAGAGGGAGGTGCATTCTAACATCTCAATGGTCTCATACAGAGGGAGGTGCAGTCTAACATCTCAATGGTCTCATACAGAGGGAGGCGCAGTCTAACATCTCAATAGTTTCATACAGAGGGAGGCGCAGTCTAACATCTCAATGGACTCATACAGAGGGAGGTGCAGTCTAACATCTCAATGGTCTCATACAGAGGGAGGTGCAGTCTAACATCTCAATGGTCTCATACAGAGGGAGGTGCAGTCTAACATCTCAATGGTCTCATACAGAGGGAGGTGCAGTCTAACATCTCAATGGTATCATACAGAGGGAGGTGCAGTCTAACATCTCAATGGTCTCATACAGAGGGAGGTGCAGTCTAACATCTCAATGGTCTCATACAGAGGGAGGTGCAGTCTAACATCTCAATGGACTCATACAGAGGGAGGTGCAGTCTAACATCTCAATGGTCTCATACAGAGGGAGGCGCAGTCTAACATCTCAATGGTCTCATACAGAGGGAGGTGCAGTCTAACATCTCAATGGTCTCATACAGAGGGAGGCGCAGTCAACTCAAAACAAATATTATCACAGCACTTTTAATTCACCAACAGCTGAAGGATGACTATGACACTGAAATAATACCTTAATCTTTAATCTTATGTACAGCACCTTTAAACACTGAAGCTTACTCAGAAGCATCCTGACAGAGCGCGACCGTGCCAGGACTACACTGTGTATCTGGTAGGATGAACAGGTCGCCTCTTCAACAGAGCAGAAACAGGAGCCTGCATGGTGGACAGTGCATAGCAACAAGTGTAATTAAAACAAAGATGAGGTCAGGTTCAATGGGCGTAATTAAGCAAGCTCTTAATTAACTGGTTGTGAATCATCCACTGGGGGGATTTACATAATTAACTGAGACTGGGTACAAAGATATATCCATCCATTTCAGGGAGAGTGAAAGAGAGCCTGTAGAGAGATAATAGAGAGATAGAGATAGAGAGAGAGAGAGAGAGAGAGAGAGAGAGAGAGAGAGAGAGAGAGAGAGAGAGAGAGAGAGAGAGAGAGAGAGAGAGAGAGAGAGAGAGAGAGAGAGACCAATGATTCAACTACTTAGAATAGCTTTGTTATATTTATGTTGTAGACCTCTACAATGCATGTTATTAAAATCCAGGCATCCCTGCAGTTTGATACATTGCAGTAAACATTTTAAATTGACTCTACATGATACTGCAGAATGTGTAGAGGGGCATCTAGTCACTGTCAGCTAGCTTTAGGCCTGCAAGGCTTTTTTGAGCAATGCTAAAGGGTAAAGGGTATATTGTATCAGTTTGGAAAAGTGAATTTGGGTCTTTAAGTTACAAATAGGTATTAAACAGCCTGTTTGAATCTTCACTGATCTCATCTCACATCATTCACATTACAAAACATGTCACAACAAAAGTATGATGTTGATAAATATCAACATTTGATTATGTTTTCCCAAGATACCCTTTGTGTCATTCATTGATTAGACATTGATTCATTGATTAGACTAAA
This sequence comes from Urophycis tenuis, assembly GCA_036785325.1. Classification (NCBI taxonomy): domain Eukaryota; kingdom Metazoa; phylum Chordata; class Actinopteri; order Gadiformes; family Phycidae; genus Urophycis; species Urophycis tenuis. The sequence continues at coordinate 2,683,939 of JAXIVH010000036.1, read as the reverse complement.
TTATTTGCACTGAAAGCCATATATTGGTGTGGTTCAAATGCATAGACGAGGTTATCCTTATTTCTTTGCTTAAAGTTATAGGCTAGTGAAGCAAAAATCTAATTTTCTTTAAACATAGTAATAATGTGTTCTATATAGGCCTAATCATCAACATAAAAATCTAAGCTATTTCATCACTGTTACTTAAATAAGTCCATCATTTAGAAAGAAGACTATAATCATATTTGTTTGCCCGTCTCTGCCAACCAGTTTATGAACGTACCGCTGTTCTTTGAAAACAGGTGGCGTTCTCTTGGTGACGTCGTAGTGCCTTTGAGCATTCTCTCTTCGTCACGATAACGGGACACCGGTGGCGAGGTGTGTGCGGAGCTCCGTCTGCGCTGCGGTTTATTTGATGGCCGCGCCCATGAGAGCGGTAACTTCTCAGACACTTCTAGTATGATATTTAATATTTCATATACAACATCGCTCATTGTAGTGCTCCTAAATGACGACAGTGCTTGAAAGATGATCACAATGGGCCGCATGGAGATAAGGAGGATACTCCTTCCCAAAACGCTCATTGTTTGAAAACTCAAAATGTTTGAATTCGAGCTGAAATGGCAGTTCACTTATAGTTTAATAGTTAATAAATTTCTATTTAGTAGCAGAATTTAGTAGCATCTAGTGTTGAAGTTGCAGATTGCAACCAACTGAACCCCCTCACCCTTCCGTACCAACGCTGTGTAGCGCCATGCAGGGGGGCGGTTGGCATTACAGTGTGTCTGTTCCTTGATAGATTTATGAATTGTAATTCTGAGTTATTTAATCTGTAAATGTAAACTATAGGTCATTACTTACAATTAAAGGTACTTTTACATTGAACGTGTGATTGACATGTTTCTTGTGATTTTTTGCCACATCAATAGCCCTACCATTTTTTTTAAATCATGGAGCTGAATGGGACTGCACACCAAAAATAGGTAATTAATTATTGTACATCTTGTAGACACGGCGGATGACATGCTTTTTTACATTTCTCAACACAGTCGCCTTAATGCATACAGTGGCAAACTACATTCGTCATTTAGATTCATTCGTCACTTTTGTCCAGAAACAACTTACATGCATTCATCAATAAAGATTGATTAGGTAGAGATTAGGTAGAGTTTGAATGTAGTTGTATTTTTTTTAACGGCACAGCCCAAGATGCAGTCTGAACAGGTGAGCTTTCATCCTGAAGAGGTAGATGAGGAGGGTTCCTGCTGTCCTGATGGGGAGGTCACCACAGTGAGTCAGGACAGAAACCACTCCAGGTTTTGCTGCATGGGATCTAGGATCCCCTCGTGGTGAGGAAGTTGCAAGCCATTTAGAAGTCACAGAGAAGTGGAGTGGACAGGGTGTATGGTTTCACCATCTGCTGGGTGTTTGATGGGCATGCAGGGACAGTGTGGGAGAACTTGGGAAGGCACTAGCAGCTGCACTCTGGATGAGCTGCAGAGGATGAATGGCAAATGCAGGCAGACCGACCAGAAGGGAGTTGCAGGAGTCTATTCGCGAAATGACAAGAGCCTGGACCAAAACCTGCATTGTCTTCTGGGTGAGGAACGGACAGCATGAATTTAAGGAGCGGGTAATTGCAGCAATGTTGGCATAGAAGGACAGCTGGTCATCCAGTGGCACACCCAGGTTCCTTGCCATCCCAGTCACACAGAGTGTGAAGGGAGATGCCTTCCCTGAAAGGAAGAGCATGTCAGTCTTGTATAGATTGAGGGTGAGAGTTGAGGCAGAGCTTTGAGTCCAAGGGATCAGCCCTGCATATATAGGATATCCCACCTTATATATATATATAGTTGGAAAACAGGTAAGCGTGAAATCTATTAAATAAAAAACAATCACCATTTTACACCTTTGAATTGATTTATAATAACGTTTTACATTATTTTCGATCCGCTATGGTCTATTGTCTTCTTCAGCCACCGTAGCGTCGTGTAAAAATGGGCGTGTTTTGGAGGGGGCGTGGTTTGGGCTGGCAACTGCTTTGCTAGCTCGGTGCCTTCGCAGCTTTATTATAATGGTTGTGGTTTGAAGGGGGTGTGGTTTCATAGGAGGTGTGGTTTGTAGGGTCTGAGAAGTAAAATGGCGGCGGTTAATGGGATGGGCCTCTTTTTGTGATTTTAAAAAGAAAAACATATCCCTTGTTGCTCGATTTTAAATGTTCATTCTGTGTCGCGAAGGAAACAATCGTGATCAGAACACAATGGATTTTATTCCACACAACGGATAAAAGAACCGAAGGTAATTGCATTTCTGTGGATTATGCTGTGGTGCTTGCAGGCAGCTGGAGTTAGCTAGCATTCTGCTAACGTTTGCTAGCCAGTAAGGGGCAAAATACCATGCAGCTGTCCACGGACCTAGACGGACAATCACTGCTTTGGCTGGTAAGGTGTACAATGTTACAACTATGAACTTCAAAATACAATGTCACACCTTTTAGATGGCAGCTCACCGCTGCCAACGGAGCCGGGTAAATTAATTTGAAGGATGTGGTGGATATAGCTGTGAATGGAATGACCAAGGCAGCAAAATCTCAGCAAAATTGTTATTGAGATATGTGCAGACATACTGGTGTGTGTACTGTTGCATGCAATGCAACCCGTCATTTTCAATCATTCGCCTATACATTTTTAGTATTCCACTGTCAAATTAGTCTCACAACCAGCCTATATGAGCCCCTCACTACAGTCCTGTCGACCTGGCTTTACTGTCATTACATCTAAACGGAAATTAGAAGAACGTGAATTATTATTACATGTAAAGGATGCTAGAATGCACCCTGTATCAAATTGTCTCCCTACTCTCACACCCCACAACAGCTCCTGCTATCACACCATGCAATACCAGAAGACTCTAAAGAGGTTTTAAGAGCCCGCTGCACAATGGATGTTTTCATTAACTTGCTACCACATTTACCAGGTTACCTGAGAAAAAGATTCAAGTTGTAGTTAGTTCAAGTCTGTTCTGCTGTCCATAATAGTTTACCAAGCCGAGGGAGATGGCATGACTTCCATTTTTTGCAAGCATAAGAAAGATTTGCAAAATCAGTTCAGAATAGTCAGAATAGAAGATCAAACGCTAATGTGGTTTTTTGTTTCAACTTTGAATTTTAGGTGGGAGTTGAGGCGGAGGTTTGAGTCCAAGGGATCAAGCCTGAATGTACATTAATCCCACCTTTGCCCATATATTTCTATCAGGAAGACAGGTAACCTTTTAATGTCTTGAATAGAGAAACATCACCATTCACCTGACATACGCTGACTGTGCTACTGTGTGTGGTTATAATGTAAATGGGTTGCCATGTATAATTTACAAAACAAGCAACAACAAGGCTAGCAAAAACATTATGTTGTCTAAAAGATAAGGCTCAAACGATTGAACCTTAGAAAGCTGTAGTATGGCAGTGACATCACAATCCTTGCATGGGAAACACTAACAAGCTCAAAGAAAAATACAGCATGAGCTTGAAGTTGGATCTAGCTTGCATGGCAAGAGTGTTAACGGCACCTTTCCTGTTTTCTTTTTCTAGGGTTCCCCCCTGATCTGTTCAGGTGTGGCCCCCTGCCCTGAACACCTCGCTGCAGCTCCTAGAGCCCCCCGTCTCCCTGGCCCATGGACTTATCACCGGCCCCAGGCTTCAAAAAGAGGCCTTCAGCCCCTTCTCCCAATGGACATATGGATGTGGCCAAAAGCCCCCCTCCCTACTCCCCCACCTCGAGCCCCTCGTCTCCTTCCTCCTCTCCGTCCTCTCCCTCGTCGGTGTCCTCTTGTCCCAGCGCCACGGCAACGGGCTACCCCGACCACGTGAAGGACCACCAGGAAGGGGCCGGCAGAGCCAGGCTGTCTGGGGACATGGTTTCCTCCACCTCAGCATCGGTGCCTTCTCTCTCCAGCTCAACCTTTGCCTCTGACCATCCCTCCCACCGCGTCGCCACAGCTCGCCGCGGTGCTGCGGACCGCTCACTAGAGAGCGGGGGGAGGGAAATATATGATCCCTTCCATCCTACTGAAGGGGAAAGGGAAGGGAGAGTCATGGATGGAGTGGAGGAGGACGACGACGACGAGGACGAAGGAGACAAATATGACCCCTTTGACCCCACCGGCTCTCCGGCATCTGATGCCGAGGACGGGCCCAGGGTGGAGGAGCGAGGAAAGAGGAACTGTGAGGCTGGAGGAGCAGGGAGGCGCCGGGTGGAGGCGGCGGCGCCCAAGGACACTAGCGGTGGCGAGCTGAAGGAAGAGCCGCCCCCGGACTCCACGGCGGCCCTCCCCCGTCCCGTCACCAAGCTCTCCCTCCGGAGGAGGCTGGAGCGGGACCCCAACGCCAGCAGGGAGCGCGGCCGGGAGCCCGAGAGGCGGGGCGCCGACCACTCGGACCACTCTGAGATCGAGGAGGGGGAGATAGTGGCCTCCGTCACCGACGGCGCCAAGCGTGCCGCCATGCCGCTGCCCTCCGACGGGCCCTTCTTCGTGGGCACCAAGCCGGAGCGCGTCCTGCGGGTGCTGGACAGCGACGGCTTCGTGTCCGTGCGCACGGAGAGCGACTGGCCGGTGGACGGCGAGCTCCAGGACGACCCGGTGGTGGTGGGCGTGGGCGACCTGCGCAGGAAGCTGGTGAGCCGGCGGAAGGAGCGCTTCCGCAACTGCCCGTCCTCCTCCTCCCTCTCACCGCAGCCGGCGCCGCCGCCGCCGCCCCCCTCGCTGCCCCCCTCCTCCCCACCGGCATCGCCAGCCCCCTTACTCATCCTCCCCGTGGCCTCCCAGCGGAGCAGCAAGAGCCGCAAGTCCTCCAAGAGCTCCAAGGACCGGGACAGACGGAAACGCAAGTCGGGGGGAGACAAGGAGGAGAAGAGGAAGAAAACGACCACGAAGGAGAAGGAGAAAGAGAAGGAGAAGGACGAGGGGAGTCGGGACAAGAGCCAGGAACGGGAGCGGCGGCCGGACCGGAGAGAGCGGGGCCGCGAGGCCGGGGGCGAGGAGGCCGGGGGCCGGCAGAGGAGCAGCAGTAGCAACAGTCGCAAGCGGAAGAAGAGGCGACACAGCAGCCCGGAGACCTCCCGCTCCCACAACTCCTCGGGGAGAGGCGCACACAGCAGGAGGTCCTTCTCCAGCCCTTCAGAGGAGCGACCGCGGGAGAGGGAGCGAGACCGCGAGCGACCCCGCAATAACGACAGAGACAGAGAGCGGGAGAGAGACAGAGACCGAGACCGAGACCGGGACAGGGACAGGGAGAGAGAGAGAGACAGAGACAGGGAGAGAGACCGCGAACGGGACAGAGACAGAGACAAAGAACGGGACAAAGACCACGGCCGCGGCGCCGACCGCAGCCGCCACGACCGGAAGGACCGGGACTCCAGCCACGGCGAGCGGGACTGCAAGGAGCGCTCCAGCAGCCGAGAGCGCTCCAGCGCCAAGAAGTCCAAACACAGCCGGGAGAGGAGGAGGGTGGAGGAGACGCAGGAGGAGGTGGAGCGCCAGCGGCCGTGGGAGCGGCAGAGGCGGAGAGACGGCCGTCCCGTGGTGCCGCCCTCCATTCAGGACCTGAACGGCGCCGACCTGTTCGCCATCAAGCGCACCATCACGGTCACCACCACCGTGCCCGGGTCCCCCCCGCTGGACCCCGCCTCGCCCCACAGCCCGGCGCGGGACTCGGACCGCTCCCTCAAGAGGAAGAAGAAGAGGAAGCGGCGCTTGGCGGACGAGGCGGAGGGTGGCGGCGGCGGCGGCGCTGCCTACCGCAGCCGCTCGCGTTCCCGCTCCCCGCCGCGGTACCACAGCTACGACTCGGACCGCTACTCGGACAAGCTGGAGATCGACCTGCTGTCCCTGGACGGCGAGGCGCTGGACTCGGACTACCCCTCGCTGGAGGACACGCCCCCCGCCGCCCTGCCCCCCGAGCCGCCGGTGCGCAGCCCCAAAGCCAAAGCCGCGCCCAAGGCCGGGCGCCACCACCTCAAGAAGAAGGCCCACGACGCCAAGGCCCGCGAGGCTCAGACAGAGGCGTCGGCGTCCTCATCGGCGGTGCGCACCAAAAGTAAAGGCCTCTCCTCGCTCTCCCCTCCTCCGGCCGGCTTCACCCCGGGCCCGGCCGCCCCCGCCCCCCCGGCCGCCAAGCGGAGCAGGAAGTTGGGCAAAGACAAAGAGCGAGACAAAGCCGGCCGCAAAGACTCCGGCCGCTCTGGCAAGTCGGCGAAGAAGGAGGGCGGTGGCAGCCGTAAAGGCAAGCTGCAGTCCAAGGTGTCTGTGATGGTGCGGGAGGGGGTGAGCAGCACCACGGGGGCCTCGGCCAACAGCTCCGGCAAGCTGGGGATGGACCTGCTGGGGTCGGGCGGGCCGGGGGGCGGCGCCGGGGGGCCCGTGGTGGGAGGCTCCATCGCGGTGGTGTTCCGCAGGGACAACGAGAGCCGGTCTCCGTTCCTGAAGCCCTGCTCGGAGCCCCTGTCGCTGGCCGGGCGCAACAAGGAGCTCGGCAAGGCGGGCAAGCGCAGCGCCCTCACGGCGCCGCCGGCGTCCTCCTCCTCCTCCTCCCGCGCCACGCTGAAGTCAAAGAAGGCAAAGCCCAGCTCCACCACCTCCACCTCTTCCTCCGCCTCCTCCCCCTCCTCAACGCTCGCCACCAAGCGCCGCCGCCGCGCCGGCAAGAAGCCAAAGGACAAAGGCGGAGCCGGGGCGCTGGCGGACGGAGAGGGCAGCCAACCGAAGGGCTGCACCGAGGACTGGGGCGGGGCCTCCGCCGAGAGCCAGCCAGCCGCCGGGGGAACCGGCAAGCTGCTCAGCCCTCACCCCGCCACCGCCGCCCCCGTGCCAAGCTCCTCTTCGTCCTCGTCCTCATCCTCCGCCGGCGTGGTCCCGCCCTCCACCTCCACCCCCCCCGCCCCACACGCCGCCGCCGCCCCCCGCCATGGCGCCCTCGCGGGACGCCCGGGAGTCTTCTCCCGACTCGCAGACGGTGGACAGCAGCTGCAAGACCCCCGAGCCCTCCTTCCTGGTGGAGGACAGCGGCCCCTCGCAGGTCACGCCCAACCCGCCCCCCTCCAGCCCGCCTGGCCCCGCCCCCTCCCAGGCCACCACTCTGGGCCCCTCGCCCGGCGGGTCCGCCGCCAAGTCCTTCGGCCAGGACGACGCCCCCAAATCGCTGGCCTCGCCCCCTTGCTCCTCCTCGTCCTCCTCGGCCTCTGTGGCAGCCTCCCTCTCGCTGCCGCCCGCCTCCTCCGACCACAACTCCTCCTCCTCCTCCGTCTCCTCCTCCTCGGCCAGCAAGCTGGCCCCGCCCCCGCCGCCGCCCCCCGCCCCCCTGCCCTGGAGCCTGCAGACTGGAGTGGACTGCACCGCCGGGGGAGTCCTCGCCTGTGAGTGTTTTTCTTCTTCACTCCACTCGTCAGGTCTGACCTCCATCAGAGTGAGGTCATACACTGTAAAGGAAGTGAAGGACGGGCAGCTGCTCCTCTCATGTTCTGACCAGGACTTTCATTCAGGATTATTACGGTTTTACAGTTTGATTTGTATATTTTACAACGAGAGTAAAGCTCTTGGCATTCATTTGGATGCTAGCACCACAGAATAGCAAACAGGCTGTGAGATTCGATTAGACAAGGCCCCAAGATGTCAGTTCTGTTGGATGAATATGTGGACCACATCTGGATGAGGTCATCCACAAACTCGACTAGATACAATTGTTTTGTTCCGATGCTATGAACATATGCTCTGTCTCCATCCAACCTCCATTCATCCTTCTTGTAGGAGGTCTCTTAGTGGTTGATTACACATGTAGCATCTTAACGTATTCATTCTCTCTGTGTCTCTCAGTGACTGCTCTGCTCTTCAAAATGGAGGAGGCCAATATTGCCAGTAGAGCGAAAGCGCAGGAATTCATCCAAGCCACAAGCCAGGTTAGATTGTGTCTGAGTTAATCTGAAACCCTTTGTAGGATGGGATTAATAGTTCGCTTGGTTGGTTAAAAATGTACAAAATGTCATTATTTCTGTAGGAACATTAAAACGTGGTAGTGAATTCTTCCGTATGCTTTCACTGTGTTAAGAGTTCAAGAGCGTCATTCTCCTTCTTGTTTCCCTTTTCATATAGATTCTCTCCCAGGCCAATCAGAGCCAGTCCCAGCATGCTCCGCCCTCCTCGGCATCCTCCTCCTCTTCTTCCTCCCTGAACCCTCCCCCTTCATCCCTAGCCCCGCCTGCTGGCCCCAATCCCGCCCAGTTCCTCCTCCACGGCTCTCTCCCATTGGTCTGCACCAAGACGCCCCCCTCCCATCTCCATGCGGGCCTCTCTCTAGGGGGCGGCTGTGCTCAGACCCCGCCCCTGCCCGCTGGGTTGTCGGGGGTGATGGGAAGCTCGGGAGATATGGGCTGGGATAGCGAGAGCAAAGACCCAGACAAGGTACAACTATTGCTCTTAAAGGGCTAGTTTGGAATTTAGGACAAAGGACCTCATATCCAAGTTAGCCTGTGTTATTTATCATTGGAGACATTTTCCACAAATTTCATTCAGTTCTTCGCTGCAGTGTTCTGAGTGCAGAGTTCGCTGGTGCTAGGCTAGCACTAGTCTGCTTATAAAAACAGTCTTACCCACTCCACAGTACACACAAATTATAACGTCAGACTATCGATGTAAATGTCTGTGTTGATAGAATAATGTTAGAAATAAAACTGACCTTGCATGGCATTGCATTTTGAGGGACTTGTGTCTCAGCAGCAGCGTTATACTTCCTGGTAGGAGGCTACGGCAGCAGTGGACTGATATTACCTAGGTTACCGGCAGAAACTAGTCCCTCAAAATGTGACGGTTCATGCGATTCGAGGTTAGATTTTGACATTTGAAATGTGTTGAAAATGTCTCCAATGATAGATGCCACACAGGTTAACTTGGAAATGAGGTCCCATGTCTAAAATTCCAAACTACCCCCTTTAAAATGGCTGCACACTTCTTGCTGAAAACTTGGGGCGAGCCATTTTGAAATGAGCCGGTTGCATTGTATCATTTGAAATGGCTGTTTCTAAGATCAAATGAGCCGCTGAATGTCCTCGTGTTTGTGCGTTCGATCCGTATCGGTGCAGCCCTGTTTGCCTTCCCTCTAAGCCTTCTGGAGTGAGCGCTAACTGAACTGTGTCTCTGCAGTACCTGAAGAAGCTGCACACGCAGGAGCGCGCCGTGGAGGAGGTGAAGCTGGCCATCAAGCCCTACTACCAGCGCAAAGACATCAACAAGGACGAGTACAAGGACATCCTGAGGAAAGCCGTGCACAAGGTGAGCTCTCATGGCGCACGTGGCTGGGACTGCTGTGTTAAGAGTCAGGAGTAGGGAAGAGAACAGAACACAGCAACACGTTGTCCACAAACCCTCCATTGCTCTGTTCCCTCCCTATGTTGCTCTGTTGTTATGTTGTTATTATTACAGGCGTGTGTTGCATTCACACACCTGTGATTGACAGGCAAGATGAATTCCCTGAACCAATCAGGGAAGAGATGCCCTAATTGGTCGGATTAAGAATTGACTTTAGTGCCTAGTAATTTTAAAAGGAATCTGTCTTGGCGTTTGGTGTATATCAATAATAATAAACAAAATAGAAATAGAAAAAACATAAATATTAAGTAGAAACCTGGAAGGACCTGGAGAGATGGCAGATTGCAGCCCATCATCGTCTCTGCGGAGCGAATGAGAAGCTGCAGTCTGCCCTTGTCCTTTGGCAGTGGCAGCAGTGTGCCAGATGGAGATGGTGAGGATGGATTCAATGATGGTGGTGTAGAAGTGCACCATCAGTGTCTTTGGCAGTTTGAACTTCAGCTGCCACATGAAGTACATCCTGTCTTTTTTTATTATTATTATTATTATTATTGGGACCTTGTGGTCTTTGTTTGTCATTCCCATGTGACATGGGAACGAAATTCGTTCTCTGCATTTGACCCATCCTATTGTACATAGGAGCAGTGGGCTGCTATGATCAGCGCCCGGGTAGCGAGTTGGGGTTCAGGGTTCAGTGTCTTGCTCAAGGACACTTCGACATGTAGACAGTTTTGGAAGTGGGGATCACAGGGATCGAACCGCCAACCCTACGGTTAGTGGACGACCACTAACCACCCGCTCTACCCACTGAGCTACATGCCGCCCACTGCTGAACTCGCTGACATTCAGCTCCCACTTGAGGTCCTGGGAGGTGGTGGTGCCCAGGAGGCTCAGGGACTCCACAGTGCCCACTAGGGTGTCACACAGAGTGACGGTGGGGGGGGGGACTGGGTTATGGTCTTCCTGAAGTCCACCACCATCTCCACTGTCTTCATGGCATTGAGCTCCAAGTAGTTCTGTCCCCGCCAAGTCACCAGGCGGTCAAACTCCAACATGCAGGAGGACTCGTCACCTCCAGAGATGAGTCCAGTGGATCCTGACCTATGTTCCTTCAGAGTCCACGTGGATTAATTGAGGGAGAAGTTTACCGCATTGTCCACTGGCCGGTTGGCTCTTTAGGTGACCACAGGGGGTCCAGGAGAGGGTCTGTGGTGGTTTTCAGGTGGGATGGCACAAAGCCCTCAAAAGACTTGAGGACTACAGCGGTCAGGGCGCTGGGTCAGTCCTGTGGTCCCTGGCGTTTTGGAGAGATGATGATGATGATGGTTGTTGTAAGGCATGGCCTGGCTGTGGCGTATCTCCAGGGAGGTGTTAAAGCTGTCTGTGCACACAGGGCGTCAGCCCTGTGCTTCGGGGTGGATAGAGAGAGCCAGAGTGGTCTAACGTCTGGCTCATACAGAGGCAGTCTCGCCCAAATTGAAAAAAACAGATCCTCTCAAATTGAATTTTATCACTAATAACATGACAGGTGCCTTCATCCTTTCTAATCTATTACACTCAAATAATTGCTCTTGAATCTTATGAACAGCATCTATTAATTGCCTGGGTAATTCACTGAATACCTCTCGGATAACTCGCCTTCTGGGATCGAAACTCTTTGAAGTATACAAAGTGTGTGTGTGTGTCCGTGTGTCCGTCCACGTCCGCCAGATCTGCCACAGCCGGACAGGGGAGATCAACCCAGTGAAGGTCAGCACCCTGGTCAAGCTCTACGTGCAGCGCTACAAGTACTTCAGGAAGCACGGCCGCAAGATGGACGACGAAGACCGCGAACAGGGTGCACTGAATTACTGATCCCGATCACAGACCCCCGTCCAGCCCCCCCCCCCCCCCCCCCCCCCCTACAGACTGAGTCACCCCCTGCCCTCCTAAAGACTGAATCACCCCCACCCCCCCTCCCTGCACGTTCAACTGGGCACCCAGGCCATTCCAGAGTGACTTTTTGTTTTCATTTGAATTCTTTGATTTTAGTTCAGTGTCTATGTTACATTGGGGAGGCTGGCTGCTGTTGTAGCTGAGCAGTACACACAAGGCCTATGCTTAGCGTTGTTTGGGGGGGGGGGGGGGGGACACTCTTGCACACACACCTGAAAAACTAGGTTGTACATACTGTAAGTACACTACGGTAACTACAAATGAGCTGTCTCTCTGTCTCTCCCTCTCTGTCTGTCTCTCTCTCTCTCTCTCTCTCTCTCTCTCTCTCTCTCTCTCTCTCTCTCTCTCTCTCTCTCTCGATGTAAACCATATGTGGGCTGAACCTGTCCATGAGCCAGGACACTATGTTGGACATCTGGAATGGATAAAAGGATGGTTTTGAAAATAGAAGTCTGTCTCTTGAGTCTCTGTTTTCGGTCTCTTCCTGAACTCTTCAGAGCTCGTCTCTGTATGAATGTGAACGTTTATCTGGAAAAGAAAAGCTGAATGTGCTGGAAGCCCAACACTACAATTTGATTATTTGTTTTAGATTGTTTTTTTGTTGTTGGCAGTTTGCTGCTCCTGCTTGAGAATTAAACATTGATACTGTTCTACAAATATACTACAAATATACTGCCCATAGTGTGGATGCAGGAGTAAAGTTGTGTAAATGCAATCTGCAACTATGATTGAGCTATAAATCACTAACTTTGATTCCAGGGTGGTGAATATGTGAAAATCGAATCAACTAAATATGCATAAAACAGATCAAAAGAAAGCCACACTCAAAAGCAAGATTTAAAAAAAACTGTCCAAAGAGACATTGCCACTAGATGTCACTGTCTGCCAGGCAGTCAGATTATACCCAGTGTGTAATATTGCACGTTAACTTAATGACGTATTTAAAGAAAACACAGTTTATCTCTGATATGTGCTGAAATTGCTTTAAAGACTGTAAACATACTTGCCTAATATGTGATTTCAGTAACTATATCCAAATTCTCATGAGGCACGAGTGCAAACAATTATACTGAAAATATCCTGTGTAGGCTGTTACTCTCTGTTCTCTGGTTTACGGTCATATTCATTTGATATTCTACATTTCACTGAGATGGTAACATCTTTTTAACAACAGAGTAACCTGCTTTACAGACATAAACGGATGCTATGTATAATACATAGTAGATGTTATAGTACATGTTCCTACTGAGCTCTGTATTCAGTGTATTGTGTAGCTTTTCAAAGAGTCTTTTAAGAACTAAAATAAACATAAAATCTAACAAAGTCCATTTTCATTATGAAGTTGTTTGCATGATTCTCTGGTCTCCAAAGTGGGATGCACTAATTCTTGTGGGCCCTTTTGAGAACATGATTTTTTCCACATATACTGTATATATACAATACATACACACAGTATATATATTACACACATATATCGACAACCACAATATATCGACAATCACTGCCAATTCTGACTGCCATCATGGTTTGTATCTGTCAAATGTGATGTCAAAATTTTAGTCCAACAATCAATTTTTTGTTTGTTAAAATAAACCATTGATATATGTTCTTTAACAAAGATTAGGTAAAGTAGAAATAGAAGATCTATCCAATTCCAATTGTAAGATCTAAGCAGTATCGAGCTTTATCCAGTACTAAGATCTATACAGTATTAAGATCTACGCAGTGCTAAGATCCCCCCTGCCCCCTCCCCACACACACGCACGCACACACACACGCACACGCGCACACACACACATAAGTTACAGGGCTGTGTTTGACAGTAAAGCTCTGCATTGTGTTGGTGTTGTGACTCTGAAGGCCATGAGGAAGCGGGTTTCCGGGGTTGCTCAGGTTCACACACCACTCAGTGTCCAGCAGCACAACACGCTGTGTAGCCAACATTAGAAACACACAACGGTGGATTGTATTGGTTGTAGTGAAATGTTTAATATTGCAGTATTAGCTCATCCATTAGGCATGTGGTCGGACACATGTAGCCCTGAAATACACGGAATGTTTGTTCTTCTTTTGTCTAATTGGTCAGGTCGACTTGTCCCTCATGAGGATTAGTTTTTTAAAACCTCATTACTATACAAACAAGTGTTAATTATACTGCAATGGGTCTGGGATATATTCTGATGCCATGAGATTATGTTTATGTAACATTGATGATGTAACTTAGCCCAAAACAGGACCTATGGGAGATGAGAGAGCTATTTTGTTTGTCTACCCACTTCCTGGGGTTCAGGAAATTACAAGACGGCTATCTTATGGGCAGAGTTCTGTATCCACCCAGCGCCAGGAAACAGTTCCAAACTAGTAAACTACTGAAAATATAACAAATGATTGTAACCGTTGGCACACACTGGTGGAGAAAGAGTAGTGGAGATAACCAGAAGGGATGACTTTGCTGTCACCAGTTATTTAGACCCCAGCTGAGTTGATAACAGGGGACCGACCATATACAATTGTTATTAATGACGATCGAAAAGGAAGAAAATAACACAGCTTTTCGTGAGGGGGTGCTTAATAAAAACTGCATAACTTACAATCATACATGAATTGGCTTCGTTCAACAGTTTTCGAGCTTAACGTATGATGGGCTGCACCAAACACATTTAGCTTATTATTTTCCCATTTGGTGATTGTGAGTGGCTTTCAGCCCAAGTCATTGACAGTAATTTTATGTACTTTTCTGTGTACTTGTACTTTTCTTTGTTTCTATGTTGTCTGTCTGTTTGTTAGTCTGATTGTCCATTTGTTCATTTTGCACCGCAGGTCTGAGAGGACTGCAATTTCATATGTGTTATATGCCTGCCATACTTGACAATAAAGATACTTGAATCTTGAATCTTAACACGTTATCAGGGGTTGGTCTCTTGTTCAAGAACACCTACAAGTAGTGTCTTTTTTTTCAAATGTATTTTCTTCATTTATGAATTGTGGAGCACTTTATACACACGAATAATACTTGTCCCAATGGCTCAAACAACATTACATAAATCAGCATGAAGAGTGCGGGCTCCAACAGCACGACACAGTTAACAAACAGCTTGTTGACAGAGCAGGTTAGCAGGCAGCAATGTTCTGCAAGTGCTTTGTGATCGGGTCGAGGGCTAACGTTGGCTCTGACGGTTCGAGACAACTGCTGGTATGATTGTCATTAACTTCTCATGGGCGGAGTGTCGTGAGGAAGGAGGAGGACTCCCCCCGCGGAGCCCTGGGTGTGGATCAGGACGTGGATCGGGACGTGGGTCAGGACGTGGAGCAGCTCTCACGGATAGCGGGACGCTTCAAACCTGAACATGGACAGCTAAAAGCGGCTAGTCAAGGAAGCGCTCGTGAAAAAGTTGGTTCGCCATGGAGAAGTCCGAGAAGGTCAATGAAGTAGCAGGAGGTAAAGCGGCGACCAGACAAAGCTCAGAAAAAGCTCAGGTATGTTTTGTCTTTTTTTGTTGAAAACAGTAAAACAAAAAAACTGGGTATGATGGGTAGGCCTACTGTCATTGCAATCGTTTCGTCATCAATTATATGTCGGCGATTGCATTACGCTACATTATGCTGCAGCAGCTGAGAAAGGTGTTAGTTAATCTTGTCGTTTATGGACATGGAGTTTAACGTACAGCAACCCCGTCCACACAGCTGGGACCACTCAGGGGCGTGACGGGAAACCTGAGCGCGTCTCACGGTGTCGTGCTGTTAGAGCCCTCACACGTCATCATGTGCTGTTAGAGCCCTCACTCTTCATCATGTGCTGTTAGAGCCCTCACACGTCATCATGTGCTGTTAGAGCCCTCACTCTTCATCATGTGCCGTCAGAGCCCTCACTCTTCATCATGTGCCGTCAGAGCCCTCACTCTTCATCATGTGCTGTTAGAGCCCTCACTCTTCATCATGTAGGCCTACATCATTCGTTTATCCCAAAGATCCCAATCCCTGTGTGCTCGCATGCCATATTCTGTTAATAATACAAACACATATTTTAGCATTCTGAGACTAAAACAAGTTAAGAAATATGTTCAATTGTAAAGTCTTAATCTGCAACAGTAAATTGCATGTTGCGTTTGTTACTACTATATCGTATCTTTTGTTTGTGTTTTATTTTCTTATCTTATCTCATCTTCGCACTCATCTTACTATTTGTGGCTTTAAAATATCTCATTGATACTTTCAGTGCAGCCAATGTAGACATGATGGGTTAGGTCTAACTTGTTCAACATAACCTCGACATCTGCCATTAATATTTAGACAGTATGCATTCTCCACCCAAATTCTGTCGTCTTTCATCCAAACTACAAACTGCGAACAAGATAGGTTCAGTGCTCCATTAAAAGTATCACAACCGGTTGGCTCACAAACGTCGTTCCAATTCATTGTCTCTCCTTGCTTTATAGCCCTATCTCACTACAGTTGGCTCACAAACGTCGTTACACTTTATTGTCTGTCCTTGCTTTATGGCTCTATCCTACTATGAGTGTTTACATAGTCATTGTCAAGCATTTGAGTCCTCACAGTTGTACTGCCATGCATACGTATTTCCTGTGTGCCGTCGTTAAATAGGTAGGTTGAGGAATTATGTCAGGAAATATTTTTTTTCACAACCCATGCCTTGCAAAAATCAGATGGTTATCATGGTTATGGTTATTATGGTTTTCATGGTTATCATGGCATCTTTGGAATACGGTGAGATTGGAATGAGATCACACACACACAGATACACACTGCGGGCCTGACAGTGTCTTGCCAAGACCTGAATCCATCTTTGTTACATTCCTAACATTTCTACTTTCTTCTCTCTCTCTGTTTTTGCTTCCCACTACCACGCGAATCTCCCCTCCCCTACACACGCACACACGCACACACACACACACACGCACACACGCGCACACGCGCACACACGCACACACACACACACACACACACACACACACACACACACACACACACACACACACACACACACACACACACACACACACACACACCATGTAATCTCAGTCAGCTGATGCTTTCTGTCTTTCCTTCTTTCTTTCTTTGTTGTTAGCAATAACATCTACATATAAACATGGCACACACACACACATATACACACAAACATACTCCTTTGTATGTACTATAAACTGTATATATGTTGTTGCCTGTTTTCCTGACTCCACAACCTTTCTCCATGCCTCCAGAGCTGGGTTCCTAAAATCATCAAGAAGCGCACGTGCACCACCTTTGTAGAGGACACCAGGTAACAGTCCCCATCCACAGTGGCTGTTCTCATGGGTCTGTAGCGCTGTGGTCTGGGGAGACCTTGGACTGCAGTGAGAAAACCTGGGTTGCTTTGGCTTCTAATCTGGTTTTCCTGGGTCACATGTCTCTCTTTCTGGATACAATTGCTGTCTGATTGTAGTGTGTGCGCATGTGTGTGTGTGACTCTCAGGGTTTCTCCCTCCATTCACTGGGCATTCACAGCCCTCTCCCCCACACCCACACACTTAAACACACCCACACACTTACAGACAACACCCACACACTTACACACACCCACACACTTACACACACACACACACACACACACACACACACACACACACACACACACACACACACACACACCGCACACTTACACACACACACACACACACACACACACACGCACACGCACACGCACACGCACACACACACACACACACTCCTCTCTGACAATTGCAAATGCTTGACTTCTGTATTTCTGTATTTTATTATCGTGCATGATGACATTTCTATGAACTGCTGGTTGTGGTGGTTGTTCCTGACGATGTGGTGCTGATGGTGTGGTGATGTGGTGTTCTCCAGTAACAGCGCCCTGTGTCAGTGTGGCGGGGTGCGGGGGACGCACGGCTCCATCGCCACCGCAGACTGCTTTGGTGCGGCCATCGTCAGCCAATGGGAGAGCACGCAGCACTCGTCTGAGTACCCCACCGACGCCTTCGGAGAGGTGGAGTTCACCGGGGCAGGCCGGCGCCACAGCCACGTGAGTCACCGCCACGCAGAGGACGGGGGGGGGGGGGGGGGTTAAACGGTGGTCATAACATCATATTTGTCTCTCCTGGCTTCACTACAAATTCCATTACCAATATCATTTGGCAAAATTACTTTGTTGTCCGAATCTGCCAAAGAGCACGCTGTCGAGTGTGCTGTCATACACGTAGCTTATAGCGCTCACGTTTGTTGTCATTGATGTGTGTCGGTCAGCACAGAGTTTGTTTACGGCCACTGAGGCTTCGTCCACCCACTGGATGGCTCTACACAGTGTGCTGAGGGATGTGTACCACAGGTACAGTGTAGCAGCAGGCGTGTGCTGAGGGATGTGTACCACAGGTACAGTGTAGCAGCAGGCGTGTGCTGAGGGATGTGTACCACAGGTACAGTGAAGCAGCAGGTGCTGTGCTGAGGGATGTGTACCACAGGTACAGTATAGCAGCAGGCACTGTGCTGAGGGATGTGTACCACAGGTACAGTGTAGCAGCAGGCGCTGTGCTGAGGGATGTGTACCACAGGTACAGTATATCAGCAGGCACTGTACTGAGGGATGTGTACCACAGGTACAGTGTAGCAGCAGGCGCTGTGCTGAGGGATGTGTACCACAGGTACAGTGTAGCAGCAGGCGCTGTGTTGAGGGATGTGTACCACAGGTACAGTGTAGCAGCAGGCGCTGTGCTGAGGGATGTGTACCACAGGTACAGTGTAGCAGCAGGCGCTGTGCTGAGGGATGTGTACCACAGGTACAGTGTAGCAGCAGGCGCTGTGCTGAGGGATGTGTACCACAGGTACAGTGTAGCAGCAGGCACTGTGCTGAGGGATGTGTACCACAGGTACAGTGTAGCAGCAGGCGCTGTGCTGAGGGATGTGTACCACAGGTACAGTGTAGCAGCAGGCACTGTGCTGAGGGATGTGTACCACAGGTACAGTGTAGCAGCAGGCGCTGTGCTGAGGGATGTGTACCACAGGTACAGTATAGCAGCAGGCACTGTGCTGAGGGATGTGTATCACAGGTACAGTGTAGCAGCAGGCGCTGTGCTGAGGGATGTGTACCACAGGTACAGTGTAGCAGCAGGCGCTGTGCTGAGGGATGTGTACCACAGGTACAGTGTAGCAGCAGGCGCTGTGCTGAGGGATGTGTACCACAGGTACAGTGTAGCAGCAGGCGCTGTGCTGAGGGATGTGTACCACAGGTACAGTGTAGCAGCAGGCGCTGTGCTGAGGGATGTGTACCACAGGTACAGTATAGCAGCAGGCACTGTACTGAGGGATGTGTACCACAGGTACAGTGTAGCAGCAGGCACTGTGCTGAGGGATGTGTACCACAGGTACAGTGTAGCAGCAGGCACTGTGCTGAGGGATGTGTACCACAGGTACAGTGTAGCAGCAGTACGCCCTCCAGCTCCTGGGCCAAATGGCCCCCAACCTCCTGTTGCTGCAGTACATAGACATAGACATAGACATAGACATAAACATAGATAAAAAGAGACTTTATTTATCCCCAAAGGGAAATTGGGTCGCTGTAGCAGCCAGGGTACATATAAATACAATACAAAAAATAAAAATAAAATAAAATACCCAAAATAAAAAAATACAAATAAAATAAATACAAAAATGCAGTGGAATTGTAAAAATACCATAGAATATTGATCTGATCTATAATATCAGTATGAGATGAATATGATAAATGAGATTATAATATCAGTACGGGATGTAATTAACAATCACATATGATGTGAAATGTGTTTTGGTTGATTTACAGGTTGTACAGGTCGATTTAGTCGAGTTCTGTGATGACACAAAAGGAAGCTTGAAGTCAGGGCTGTGTAAGGGTGACTGCAGCAGCCTCTGTCCCCTGCGGGGGCACCTGCTGGCCGCTGAAGTGGTTCCACAGGTTCTGTACCTCCCACGTCCAACGGAACACATCCTTGGGTTCCGGAGATAAGGGAATCTGCCAGTAGCCCTTGATTAAATCTTCAACCAAAAAATCGAGTTGTGCGCCCAATCGATCTAGGAGTTTATCGACTTGAGGCTTTGGATACACCTTTACCTTTGACATGTCATGCACCTTATGCACCTAGACCCATCACACTTCAGACCCATCACACTTCAGACCCATCAGACTTGTGCACAAGTACAATGGGACTCGACCAGCCGCTGTATGACTCTTCCATTAACCCCATTTCTAGCTTTAAGTTCTTCCTGAACAATCTTGATGTGTGTTCAGGTAACCTTACCTTAACCCTACGTCACTCCTGGGGAAGTTTCAAGGCTGTGGTTGATAAGTGATGTGTGTCCCAGAATGGGAGGGAAGACGTCAGCCAGGTGCTGGACTGGGGCAGAGGGCTTTGATTCTCCAACACCAACACCAACACCAACACCAATGTCAGCAGTGACAGCGGTGCACCTTCATTCAAGGTGCGACCTCGTCATCAACCTTCCCAGCCTGTGTGACCCAGGACTACAAAGGGTCCTGCCAAGTACTGTCTCACAGTGTCAACTGTCTCAAACGGGCCCACTACGTTTGGTACTGCTCTGGTACTGCTCTGGTAGGAGTCCACGCCCCGCAGCACAGCAGCTACCCCCCAGGGAGGCGGGAAGACACACACACACACATGCACCTGGGATTTGAACAGTTAGGGATTGCTTATTTGAAATGTATTCATTAACTAAATAACAGATTCCTTTTTTTTGCTAAACATTTTGCAAAACGTACACGTTATGTAACTCGTAATACAAAAAAAATAATAGTAGCACCTTACCCTCAACATTGTTTACAACTAGCCCTAACCTTTTGTTTACCTTACTAACCTTTACAGTGTCATACCAGACCAGCAGGCCATCTGCTCTTCTCCCCCACGAGTTTAACAGATCCAAATTGCAAGCAAACAATCACTTCATATTGAAGGTTATGTGGAACTTTGGCAGCCCAATTAATTCTGAAAAAAGATAATTGTTGCCCTTAGCAGGTCTGACAGGTACCTCTGAATAGCGGGGGTTTGTACATGTGCAGGGATTCATTCAGGTCGTTGACTGGACAAAGGAGCTTCTATTCTCACAAAACAACGGTTTCAGGTTTCATCAGGTTTGCACTGTGTTTTACCCCTAACCAAAAGTGCTGTAGCCATTTAGTCAACTAGAAGCCATTTTAGAGTTTTTGAGGTATTTATCAATACAAAGGCCTAAATATGTGTGGCTGGTTGAAGACTAATCCTCTGACTGTTAAGTTTTCTCTTAACAGAGTTGTTCATGATTGAGTAGAGCTCGCTCTGAACCTAAACTAATATGCTGCTGAATAAACTAATTTAACTCATTTGGTTTCATTGGTGCAGACTTTATGGAAAGTCACAGCTTAAGGAGAGTCATTGTTCAAATGAGTTGAGTTATAGGCTGGCTATAGAAGAATATGGGAAGTATGGTGTGTTGGTGCAGCATGTATTTCTGAATTTAGCACAGCCATCCTCAGCAATCTGCAGATTGATGAGATTCCAAAGCCTAGAGGAGATGCTTTACTGCTTTCCAAAATGTTCATGTAGCGAGGATGTTGAGAAGAATGTGATGATACAACATGTTGATGCATTGTAATGCAGTAGGTGTAAACCACAGTTGAGAGCTTCAAACTCACCAAAATTAATTATGTGCACTAAGCTAATATGCCCAAGATGACATGGGCCAAACAAAAGCCCAGAGACAAATAATTAACAAGACTCAGATATACACTGATGATAACAACAACATGTTGGGCGTGGGAATGTGAGTAAACAAACATACATGCCATTTGGAATCTCTTGGATGCTTAAATTTAAGGGGTGTGTTTACCCAGCTATCACATCACACCACATCTCCAATTCTCTCTTTCTCTCTCTCTCTCTCTCTCTCTCTCTCTCTCTCTCTCTCTCTCTCTCTCTCTCTCTCTCTCTCTCTCTCTTGTCACATGCGTCAATCGCATGGTATGCTTGTGAAAGAAAGCGGTTTCCTGCTGATAGAATCATTTGAGTGCCATCTCATGATTCCAATTACATCATAATGAAACTCGCTGTTGAGCCAGCTAGCTAAGCAGAGGAGTTTAGAGTTCTCATTCAATTTTTGTCCAGAACTCCAGGGGCCGTATTACTAAAGATTCTGAGAATCCTCTCAGAGAGCTCCTAACTTAGCCTAAAAATTCCTAGCAAGGAGTCTTAGCTTAAGAGTGATTCCAGAACATTCTCAGAGAACTCTGAGCAAGGAATGGACAAAAACTCTTATTTTAGTGAGGAGGTGTGGTTGACCCCGTTGCTAGGTATGACTCGTTCTTTTAAAAGACGTGATTGGTTGATCCTAAACGCTGGATAAAAATACACTCTTGGTGATACTGGGCATAGAATGGACTGTGAAATCAATAATCATAGAATCTAATCTCTATGAAGACTGTGTAATTATGAATAATATTTTAGCATACATAAAAAGAACATCTTTGTTAAATAAATTAAAATGACTAAATTACTAAAATTATTTTATATTTAGTTTATATTTTTAATATATATTTTTTATACATACATACACTTTTTATTTCTACATTGCATTCATTCTTGTATTCCAATGCTGCTGCTACGTTGTAATTTCCCATCTTGGGATCAATAAAGTATTTCTATTCTATTCTATTCTAAATAGTAAGCCATACTTTAAAATTATCCCACAAAATGTATGAAAACTCAGATCCACTTGCACAGTACTCACATGCTGATAGTTATATTTATTTGCTTACATTTATTTACCATGCTGGTGATTTTAGCACTTCATGCATTTGGTATTAACAAGGGTAAAATGGCTCAGCTTTCATCAATTTTTGTGATTGCTGGCTGGACGATAAGAAGCAGTGTTGGGTGGCATTTAAATCTACCACAAACATGATTCCTGCACGATCCAATCTGTAGCATTTAATGAGCTCACTGTCATTCAGTGTTTGGAGAATATTTCTCCTGCCTCTTCTTTCAGCCATTTTCTCCTCTGCTTAAGAAACTCTCTCACCTCTTAAAAGTCCTCCTCCCTGCTCTTAGCAGATTTCACCTTAGGAGCTCTCTTAAGAGCTAAGATTCTTTAGGAATACCTTTTATCTTTACTAGGATTTAGTCTTAAATTTGAGAGGAAGTTCTAACAAAATGTCATGATTGTAAGAATTTTCTTAGAATTTGGCCACTAGGAGCAACTCTTTGTGCAAAGAATCTTTAGTAATACGGCCCCAGATGTCCAGATGTCCTGGTTTTCCTGGTCCCCATTTCTGGTGGCTGCTGTCCCCGGAGCTGTCCGCAGAAACGCCCCGCTTTTAAAATCAATAACAGTTTAAAAAAATATATAAATAGATTTTGAGAAGACCAAAGGTTCTATATTGCTAATGAATATTAATTTTGAGACAGTTGGTAATTGATCTTGTGTCTCACTACACAGGGGTCTATCTACTGACTTTATACCATGAATGATCAGAAACCATTGGCTATGGTGAAAATAAAGAACTGGTTCGCCAAAGCATTAAGTAATCAGTAACCCATAGGTCATGTAAGCTACTGCCTAATCCTTTACAGCATTTACATTATTGGTGTTATTGACAGCTCAGTCTATGTTATGTAGGCCTACTGATGGTATTATATTATCATAATGGCCAGACTTTGTTGAATAAATAAAGATTAAAAAAACAAACAGATAATACTACTACATTTGCCATGAGAATAGACAAAACGTGAATATGTCCGCCTTTTTTTATTTTAGAAATATTAATATAATATTTTCTGTTGCTATATGGATTGCCAAACAGTGTCGTTGTTCTTTTCTGAAATCTGGTCACCTTAGTCTACTGGCTAGTAATAATGCTAAATATAATGCTAATATTTATACCAAAACAAAACAAATAACAGTAATAATAGCCGATCAAGGAGCATCATTTATGCCGTGTTTTTGCCATCGTTAGGCGCGATCCATGTCGGGTTTTCAAGTCCACCGCAGAGCGCTCCAGTGCGACCGTCGGTGTTTCAAACCCAGGAAGTACTCTTTACGTTGCTTACATGTAACTACATGTAATGTAACTACATGCTTTCAGAAGTAAGTATTAGTAGCGGCCAGTACCAACTGCCTATTAGTCGGCATTCTAATTTGACAACAACTTGACTCCACTGTCGGTGTCATTTCTATGGAGTAAATATAGGCTGACATTCAGACTGGATTAACGACTACACTTGTGGTCCCCCGGAGAAATGCAGTGAGTGATTTGATGTTCCTTCTGCTAGCAATGAACACCTTAATTTATCATACCTCCATATACGCACTTCCTCTGAGTAGTAGGGTCAATGTTTCTCTATTCTAGACATCAAGCAAATTCAGGCCGAAGTTTAGTCTAAAAACTTGACGTGATGTGTCTCTTGGCTTTCTTGCCAGCCAGCTCAAAGTCAGTGGCAGCCCATTTTGTTCTACAGCCATTTTTTTAAAAAAATATAATGCAGGGATGGCCGATGCGCTAAACAGACGAACACAGAGGGACAGTGGCGCCCACATGTTTAGGATCAACACAGTCTTTGAGCTGTGCGACGAAGACCAGGACGGTCTCCTGAGCAGGGCGGACCTGAAAGTTGCCATGGTGATGCTGTTTGGATACAAGCCGTCCAAGTTGGAGACCGACCGGCTCATGGGAGACCCGCGCGTCCACATGCAAAACGGAGCGCTGACTCTAAACGCGTTCCAGACTCTCATGATGGAGAAGCTGTCAAAGGAAGAGGAGGACTCGTATGTAAGGGCGAGGCAGGTGTTTGATGCCTTTGACGTACACCGCCGGGGGTTTCTCCAAGAGGAGGACTTTGAGGCAGCGTTCAGGACAGTAGCTCCTTCTTTGTCGCGGAGGGTCGCCATAGAGGCCTTCCGCCATGCGGACCAGGACTCGGATGGCTATCTCAGCTTCAAGGACTTTGAGGCTGCGGTCAGCTTTGGACACGCCAACTGCTGAGACATACTTAGATTGTAGTTGTTTTAAACACATTGTTATTGGTCTGTCTTTTTTCACATCCTGTGTGGTTGTCAATGAGTTTGCCTCTATGTATTCATTATTAAAGTTTTGTTTAAATAAATAAATGAATGAAGATATTTCTGTTTATTTCAATGGATGACCTTTAGCTCATAATGCTGCTGAACTATGCTCACAGTGGTAAAGCCAGGTCTGATGTCCTTACCTCAAAATAGGCTCCTTTTGTTCTCAAATATCATATTTCACTCTTGATTTGAATGTTATAAGCCAATTTAAGAAATAAAAAATATTTTTGCACAGACAACAACATCTCAGTGTCATTAATAGTTATCAGATACTTTGGTCAAAATAAATGAAATGGGCCAAAAACAAGTTGTCATATTTAGCAGATATTGTCATAATTAGAACAAAAACCAAGGGCTCAAAACCAACGGGCGGTTGAAACCAAACCTTTTATTGTGTGTATTATGTATTGCCTTTTTGTACACCTTAATAGTGCATGGATTTAAGGAGGAAGGTGTTGTACATTATGAACTTTATCTGAGTTTAAATCACACCTCAAATGAACACTGCCTGAGCAGTTGGTGATTCTCTCTTCTCTTGTCTCTTATGTTTCTCTCTCTCTCCTTTGTCTCATGTCTCTCTCTCACACTCTCTCTCTTTCTCTCTCTCTCTCTCTCTCTCTCTCTCTCTCTCTCTCTCTCTTTCTCTCTCTCTCTCTCTCTCTCTCTCTCTCTCTCTCTCTCTCTCTCTCTCTCTCTCTCTCTCTCTCTCTCTCTCTCTCTCTCTCTCTCTCTCTCTCTCTCCCTTGTCTCTTATGTCTGTCTTGTCTCTTATGTCTCTCTCCCTCCGATGCCAGTTCCTGCGGCTGTCTCAGGAAACGCCCCCCCCAGATCGTCTTCACCCTGATGACGGCGCACTGGGGGCTGGCCTCGCCCAACCTGGTGGTGTCGGTGGTGGGGGGCTCAGGAGATGAGAAGGTGAAGCCGAGGGTGAGGGAGGTGCTGAGGAACGGCCTGGTGAGGGCGGCTCAGAGCACAGGTGAGGGGGAGCCCTGAGGGGGAGGCCCAGCCCGTCACTTTACTGGTCTACAATTCTAAATGTATTTCCCAGTTTAACCCACACACACCCACACATAGAGCCTAGGCTGACTGTCTGCATTTTCTGTACCCTCGTAAAACTTGTGTTGAGTGCTGTTCTCTGTCTTTCTCCCTCACACACACACACACACACACACACGTGCCCCCAGGCGCGTGGATCCTGACGGGCGGGCTGAGGGAGGGGGTGGGCCGCTGTGTGGGGGAGGCTGTGCGGGACCACGCCGCCGCGGCCCCCTCTCTGGCCCAGAAGAAGGTGGTTGCTATGGGAGTGGCGCCCTGGGGCCTGGTCCACAACCGGCAGCAACTTGTCAACCCACAGGTGCTGTATAGAGCTGAACCTGCTGTTAACTCACTGTATATACCTGAACCTGCTGTTAACTCACTGTATATAGCTGAACCTGTTGTTAACTCACTGTATATAGCTGAACCTGCTGTTAACTCACTGTATATACCTGAACCTGCTGTTAACTCACCCATATAGCTGAACCTATGTTAACTTACTGTAAATAGCTGAACCTGCTGTTAACTCACTGTATATAGCCGAACCTGCTGTTAACTCACTGTATATAGCTGAACCTGCTGTTAACTCACTGTATATAGCTGAACCTGCTGTTAACTCACTGTATATACCTGAACCTGCTGTTAACTCACTGTATATAGCTGAACCTGCTGTTAACTCACTGTATATAGCTGAATCTGCTGTTAACTCACTGTATATACCTGAACCTGCTGTTAACTTACTGTATATAGCTGAACCTGCTGTTAACTCACTGTATAGAACCTGCTGTTAACTCACTGTATATAGCTGAACCTGCTGTTAACTCACTGTATATAGCTGAACCTGCTGTTAAATCACTGTATATAGCTGAACCTGCTGTTAAATCACTGTATATAGCTGAACCTGCTGTTAAATCACTGTATATAGCTGAACCTGCTGTTAACCCACTGTAGCTGCAGGCCTGCTGTTAACTCACTGTATATAGCTGAACCTGCTGTTAACTCACTGTAGCTTATAATATGTTTGTTTATGAAGGTTATTAACTAATTTAACACATTACTAAACACCAACCATACCGATGCAATGATGTACCACATGTTCTGGTAGCACACATACACATTCTGCCAAGGCTCAAAACAGTTCACTTGTGTTGACAAAGTAAACATTGACAACGTACACAATTTGTCTATTTACCAAGATGTTGTTCCTTCATTTATTTTTCAGGGAAGTTTTCCCGGCCCGCTACTATGTCCAGAACACATCACTGGACACCTTCTGCCTGGATAGCAACTACCAGGCCTTCCTCCTGGTGGATGATGGGAGTGTAGGCCGACGGGGGGGAGAGACCACCTTTTTGGCCAATCTGGAAGACTACATTTCTCCACCAGCGCACTGGAATTCTGGGGTGAGATGTTGTAAATGTCTTGTAGCTTTGTAAATGGTGTCATGAATAGTCTGTCATCTGTGTAAGCCTTCTGGAATTATCTAATGAGGCATAGATTCTGTTGAAGAATTACCATAGACCCTGAGATACATCGATACATTTCAAATTCAAATCATTTTTCAGAATGATAAACTTCTGAATTCTGGTCACTTTCATATGTTGCAACAGGGGTAATAATTAACTTTTCACACTAATAAACTAATAAACTATATATATATATACGTAAATAATTAACTGATCCTATTACTTGTTTGAAAGAATAAGAGACCGTTCTTCAGAATACAATGAATCAACCAGCAAGAATAACTCCCAGCATATCTCTTATCAGTACATTACTGAGTCAGAGTAACTGCACTGCAGCAGTGTCCTGACTCCCTCCTCCTCTCCTCACAGGTAGCGGCAGTATAGAGATCCCAGTGTTGTGTATGCCTCATCGCCGGGGACGCCAAGATGCTGCAGGTGATGACCAAAACATTCTAAATATACCATACTTTTTCACCAATGTTGGTCACCTTACTCACCTTACTCACTATTTAAGCACAACGTTCCCGGTTGCCATCACTGGTTAACCAATGTATGAAGAAAGCATGAAGCCAAACGATTTGAATGAGTAACGCAACGCACACGTGGAGACCAAAGAACTTGAGTGACCTTTTTTCATCACCGCAATGTTTCTTACACCCTAGATAGTGAAGCCCCCCCCCCCCCCCCCCCCCCCAGAGAGTATCTCAGGGAGAAGGATTGATTGAACATTGTGGATGCTTCTCCTATTATACTTGTCTTTGAGGATGTATAGAGTTAATCACACGTATTGGTGCACGTTTAAAGGCAAGGCAAGGCAAGGCAAGGCAGTTTTATTTTGTATAGCGCATTTCATACACAATGGCAACTCAATGTGCTTTACATAAAACAAACATTTAACAGTAAGATTTGGGAACATAAAAACATGCAATTTGAGAAATAAAAATAAGACCCAATACATACAATTACCCCCCCCCCCCCCACACACACACACTAATAATAAAAACAAAGTACAGAGAAAGAGAGAGAAACTAGATAAAAGATTGCAGCATAACATAATGACACACACCACACGCGTGATGTGTGTTCCAGAGGGTGGACCTCTCCCTGAAGAAGGGCATCCCCTGGCTGGTGCTGGGGACTCGGGGGCCGGCGGCAGACCTGATCACCGAGGTCCTCGGGGAGGTGCTGCCGGTGTCCAGCCCCGTCACCCCCCTGGAGGGAGGCGAGGGAGATGAGGGCCCCAGCATGGAGCTCCGCGACAGGATCCGAGAGAAGACCCGCAGGCACTTCCCTGCAGAAGCCAACCTGGAGAAACTGGTGGACTCGGTGAGTTACAGAACACGCATGTGTGTGTGTGTGTGTGTGTGTGTGTGTGTGTGTGTGTGTGTGTGTCTGCATGTGTGTGTGTAGGTGTGTGTGTGTGTGTGTGTGTATCTGCATGTGTGTGTGTAGGTGTGTGTGTGTATCTGCATGTGTGTGTGTAGGTGTGTGTGTATCTGCATGTGTGTGTGTAGGTGTGTGTGTGTAGGTGTGTGTGTGTGTGTGTGTGTGTGTGTGTGTGTGTGTGTGTGTGTGTGTGTGTGTGTGTAGGTGTGCATGTGTGTGTGTATGTGTGTGTGTGTGTGTGTTTCTGTCTGTTCGTGTGGGCTGTGGGAGTGGAGTGGGTTAGGGGTTAGGGACCATTTGGTGTGTGGAAAAGAACCTTTACTAATAATTATAGGAAACGCAACCTTTTGCTTTGGGATTGCGTGTGTTCTGTAACCCTATCCATTGTCCAATTTCAAGTAGAGCATTCAGTCCATAGATTATATGTCCGTGTCTTTGGGCTCTACTGAACAAACTCAGTGCACACTGGGTGACACACTGGAGTCCAGGGGACATCAAAGAAAATAGAAACTGCATTTGATCAGCTAGATGCACTGTTCTAAAGCAAAGCTCTTCACTCAGAGGAAAATATGACCACAGTGTCTCTCTCTCTCTACGGTAACTACAAATGAGCTGTCTCTCCGTCTCTCCCTCTCTGTCTGTCTCTCTCTCTCTCTCTCTCTCTCTCTCTCTCTCTCTCTCTCTCTTAGGTAGTTAACATCCACATGAACAGAGATCTGATCACTGTGTTCCTCCAAGAGCAAGAAGGACCTGATGATTTTGACACGGTTCTCCTCAGAGCTCTTGTTCGTGGTGTGTATTTACTGTATTTACTGTATTTACTGTATTTACTAGGGGTGGCACGGTTTTTGAAAACTGCTCCGAACCGTGCAGATGGCATGTCACGGTTCGGAATGTGTGTTCGTCGTACGGTCCTACGGTTCAGGCTAGGGCAGGGCGATTAATTGAATTTCGATTAAGATTTTGGCTTCCCTCGATCATTAAATCAAGATAATCGTAATAAAACGATCATTCTGCCACCCGCCGTGTTTTGTGTGGTAAATGGAGCGAACCCTTCTTTCTCCACCTGCGCACTCCGCTGCGCCCCGCCCTCGCCTGAAAACTTGCAAGATATGTCACGCGACCGTGTCTGCACCTCAAGCGAATACGACCAATCTATTTAACCACTTAAAAGTCCACACACAGAGTAATACATGACCAAGCAATGAAGGAAAAAATGAAAAGCTCCTCCACTCCTGCCACCGCAACACAGTCCTCAATTAAGGAGACCCTATACAATGCCACCCCATATCCAGCCAGCTCCCGCAGGCATAAAGAAATAACAGATGCAATCGCATACACGATTGCCAAAGACATGTGCCCTATCAGCACCGTTAGCGACCCGGCGTTCAATAAACTGATAAACACATTGGACAAGCGGTATGTGTTACCACCACGTCACCACGTCATTTCAGTAGAATTGCGCTGCCTGCCCTTTATGACGAATGTCGCGGAAAAGTTTGTGCATTATTACATGATAACTATTCTTTAAATACTCTAGCCTAATTGTGGATAATTAAGCTATACATGCTGAAATATGTTTCTGGAGTGTTAAAGATTAAAAGAAAAAAATAACAACAAGAACCGTACTGAACCGAAAACCGTGACCCTAAACCGTGATACGAACCGAACCGTAGATTTTGTGAACCGTGCCACCCCTAGTATTTACCGTGCCTCTGTTTCCTGTGTGTGTGTTCGGGGATTGTAATTTTAAAAGGAAAAACTTGTTGTTGCTGTTGCCATGACCGCTGTTCCTCACATTCAGACTGTATCTACAGTATGTAAACTAAACTGGGACCCTCAGCACGGTACAGACAACAACTTATTTTAGATGATTGACTCGGGACTCGCGCAAACAGAATAAAATGAAAACAACAAAATAAACAAACCTCCTTTTGATTCGGAGGTTGCTGATTCCTCATGACAATTCTGATCAGACGATGTATCATGGCTCGGTACAACCCTGATATACATTACGTGTTTATGTGTGTACACATGTGTGACTGCGAAGGTTAAACCTCCTCTAGGGTCCTCTGATCACAACGCTGTCTACTTAATTCCTACTTACAAGCCCCTGCTTAAAACCAACAAACCACAAGTTAAAACTGTTTCTGTTTGGAACAATGATAGTGTAGAAACCCTTAAAAGCTGCTTCTCTTGCTCCAACTGGGGCCTCCTTCATAGCAGGATAACGTGTTAACTCAGAAATTACTATGTACCCAAATAATAAATCTTACATTTCCAAGGAAATTAAAGAGTGCAGAGTACAGAGGACAGCAGCATTTAAGAATGGGGACCTACTAAGCATGGAAAATAAACAGAAATAACTTTTTCACAAGCTAGGGACTGCTAGGAGGAAGGAGAGGGAGAAATTCGTGTCTCACTGCTTAGGTTATGAACTCTAAAAACGACATATGACAAACATGACTCCAGCTAAGAGGTGTATCAATGTGCTAAATGAGGAGGAAAATGCAAATGAGCTTAATAACTTTTTTGCCGATTTGACTCCAGAGACTTCTCACAGGAGAAGAAAACAGCTGTGGATGGTGTACCTGAATCAGGCCCTGGAGTTTTCACTATTAACCAGCATGCTGTGGAGAGACTTTTTTCATAAATTTGTTCCAGAAAGGCCTCTGGTCCAGATGGCATCTCTGGGCGCCTACTGAAGTCCTGTAGCAAAGAATTGGCAGAAGCCTGGTTTCCCATCTTCCAGAAATCACTGGACAGTCATGTTGTCCCCTCTACTTGGAAAAGCTCTATTATCATTCCTGTGCCTAAAAAAGCAAGCTGTAAGGAGAATAATGAATGACTGACTGATTAGAAAGTCTTATTTGGTACAGTATCACAGCTTGGTTTGCCAACCTCTCGGTGCAGCTAAAAAGCAAACTGGTACGTCTAATTCATGCGGCTGGAAAAGTCATCAGTATTACAGAGCACTTCTCCATTCAGTATTTAGTATTTATGAACAGGAAAACAGCTGTGGATGGTGTACCTGAGGATGTGGATGCAACAAGCCAATAAGATAATCAGTGGTCCATCACATCATGCACGGCGGGTGTGAGCTGTTACCATCGGGCAGAAGGTTCAGAGTTCCGCACTGCAGACTAAACAGATTTAAAAACTTGTTTGTGCCCGTGTCAATTAAGCTGGTTAATGGGGTCAGATAGGATCAGAGCTCAGATGACTTGCCTTTGGTTGTAGGGTACAGGTTTGTATTTTTTTATTAATTTTACTCTTCTCGGCACCTTGCAGCATATGATGATGTTTTCTGGGGGTGACCGTGTTGTATTGCCTGTTGTGGTGAATGGTTTGTTATGTGTTGTGGCTGCAGCATGGGCCAATGGCCCAGAACAACTTTCTCAGAAAATTAAGTTAATCTTGAATCTTGAATCTTGTTTTATCTGTACGTATGTGTGTGTGTGTGCGTGCGTGCGTGCGTGCGTGTGTGTGCGTGCGTGCGTGTGCGTGCGTGTGCGCGTGCGTGTGCGTGTGCGTTTGTGTGTGTGTGCGTGCGTGTGTGTGTGTGTGTGTGTGTGTGTGTGTGTGTGTGTGTGTGTGTGTGTGTGCGTGTGTGTGTGTGTGTGTGTGCGTGTGGCAGCTAGTAAACGTGTCGCCAGCAATGCCAGTGAATACACTGAGGAGCTGAAGCTGGCGGTGGCCTGGAACCGAGTGGACATCGCCAAAAGCGAGCTCTTCAATGGGGACATCCACTGGAAGGTCAGTACTGTGAGCAGGAGCAGGTCCACAAGGTCACCGCCGCGACAGCCACATGCTGTTAGCACACTGTTGTTACCATGGTGCTCCACTGCTGGGACTACAAGCAGGTCCAGATGGAGAGAGGGCGTCATTCAGTCCTGCATTCTTCATTCCTTCACTTGTTCATTCCTTCATTCCTTCACTTGTTTATTCCTTCATTCCTTTTTCCTTCATTCCTTAATTGCTTCCCTGTGTAATGAATTAATTCCTTCATTCCTTCATTCCTTCATTTCTCCCTTCCTTCATTCCTTCATTCCTTCATTCCTTCATTTCTCCCTTCCTTCATTCATTCAGTCCTCTATTCCTTCATTCCTTCATTTCTCCCTTCCTTCATTCCTTCATTCCTCTCTTCCTTCATTTCTTAGTTGGTTGGTAAGCATTGGTAAGCATTTTTAAGGGGTTTGTTAGTAGGAGCAAACACGCCCCTGCTACTCAAGCACTAGAAGTGCTCATCCTCATGGGATCCATCCCACCCTCTGTGTGCTCGATGCTATGGAGGAGCAGGGCCAGTTGATCACCCACTGGGTGAGCCTCTCGTGAGCCACTCTTCTTCTTCATGCCTTCTCCCCCCCTGACAGTACGAGGACCTGGAGGACTCCATGACGGACGCGCTCATCAACGACAAGCCCCAGTTTGTGCGCCTCTTCTGCGAGAACGGCCTCAACATCCTGCACTACCTGACCTACAGCCGGCTGGAGAGCCTGTACCGCTCGCTGTCCGACAGCTCCCTGGCCTACCTGCTGCAGCGGAGGCTGGCCGAGAGGCAGGCGCTGGCCGGCTCCCTGTCCCAGCTGGACGGGGCAGGGAGCCCCGCCTCGCCCACCAGCCCCATCAGCCGCCTGGTGGGCTCGGCCTCGTCCAAGGAGCTGTGTCTGTACGAGGTGATCTGTCTGTCCGTCTGTCTCTCTACAGCCAGGGGTCAAAGGGCTCTGTTGGCATGCAGAACATGCATTTACATCGCCAAGCACAACAGTAAAATAAGATACAACATAATAATAAACACACTAATGACAGCACAAGATATATAATAGAAATATAAAAAATGTGTATGTACAGTGAAGATGTAAGTCTATTAGATAATGAGGTAATGGTTGTGATAGGGTTGAGTTAATCAAACTATTTCCTGGGACTAGGCCACAGAGTGATTTGTCTTTTGTCTCTCTATGTAAACATCATTGATGTTTACAGAGATGTAAGATGTAAGACACTATATGTTGTTGACCTTTATACATGCAGAAATGTTTAAATGACTTGTGTATGAGTGGTGTATGACTCTCTCTCTCTCTCTTGCTCGCTCTCTTGCACTCTCCCTCCCTCCCTCTTTCTGTCTGTCTGTCTGTCTGTCTGTCTCCCCATCAATCCATCCATCCATTGGTTACAGTAGGTTTCTATCCTGTATTGGTGTCCAGTCCAGTGGTCCCGTTGATGTCTCCTCTCTGTGTCTCAGGTGTCCCGCCTCCTGGGGGACCTCCTGGGGGACGTGTGCCAACCCTTCTACTACATGCAGCTGGGCCTGGACCCCGGGACCACCACACGCCGGGCCACACGGGTCAGTGCTCTGGGACTGTGTGTTGATGTGTGCCTTGTAACGGGCGCACCAGTGAGTGTGGTCAACCAGGCGCGCCAGTGGGTGTGGTGAACCAGGCGCACCAGTGGGTGTGGTGAACCAGGCGGGCCAGTGAGTGTGGTGAACCAGGCGCACCAGTGGGTGTGGTGAACCAGGCGCACCAGTGAGTGTGGTGAACCAGGCGCACCAGTGAGTGTGGTGAACCAGGCGCACCAGTGGGTGTGGTGAACCAGGCGCACCAGTGGGTGTATTGAACCAGGCGCACCAGTGAGTGTGGTGAACCAGGCGCACCAGTGGGTGTGGTGAACCAGGCGGGCCAGTGAGTGTGGTGAACCAGGCGGGCCAGTGAGTGTGGTGAACCAGGCGGGCCAGTGAGTGTGGTGAACCAGGCGCACCAGTGGGTGTGGTGAACCAGGCGGGCCAGTGAGTGTGGTGAACCAGGCGGGCCAGTGAGTGTGGTGAACCAGGCGGGCCAGTGAGTGTGGTGAACCAGGCGGGGGGGCAGGGGGGGGCCAGGGGGGGGTCCAAGGGGGGCCAGGCTAGCGCTCGGCTTGGTGACGGGGCGTCAGAAGAACCAAGAGAGAGGTTTGATTAGGATGTGGATGTGAGTGTGGAGGTGTGCCTGGCAGGAGATCTTTTGATATGCACATACGGGCGTAGGTGGAGTGAATATCTCCATAGAAAACAGTTGAGAGGAAAACAACTTCCTGGGTGTATTTGTTAAGCCACGCTGAGTCTTTTTCATTCCTTTGATGAAAGTAATCGCTGCAGGGAATATTGTGACTCACATGACAAATATTGAAATTCAGATTCAGAAAATTGTAATGTCCACAGAAAGGTGAACATACACATTGAGCAGATTTAAATGCACACAGTGATTAATGCTGGCTGACTTGATGTTGTGAAATAAGCACAGACATGCAGAACATTGATAAAATCTGATAAAGAGCTCTCTCGTCAGAACAAGAATTGCTAGTGCCAGGATGAAACTTTCTTTCTTCACGTTTCCTTTTATACATTAAGAAATTGCATTAATTACACAATGAAGTATTATTATTATTATTATTATTATTATTATTATTATTATTATTATTATTATTATTAGAAGTATTGTTACTTATATTTATAATTTACAGAAACAACAAGAAATATAATTTTATGTAGTTGTGTCGTTATTGCTGCCGGTTACTTAACATGCCAAGTGTGAGGCTGGTGATGTTAATGTTAGATTTGTCTTTCGTGGTATCTGTAGAAAACTGTATTTGTTTCTGCAACTGGAATTTCAGGATTCCCCAGTTCTCTTTGATCATATCAAAATGAACCGTCGTGACCGATTAAGTCATCAGAATCCCCGCAGGCCTCAGCTTTGGCAGCTTACATGACTGCCACGCTTCCTTACAATGCAATAGCGTCATCTAGTGGAGACAAACGGCACAACACAAAGTGTCACATCATGTCGTCGCTCCGAAACATGGGGTGGTCTCCCATCCCACGCTGTCCTTTCCCTGCGATTCCTGTTCTGCGTCCCATGCTGTGCGTGTGTGTGTGTGTGTGTGTGTGTGTGTGTGTGTGTGTGTGTGTGTGTGTGTGTGTGCCTCCTGACCACAGCAAGTGAACAAGCTGCTGCTGGGGGACTGTCTGTACCGGGATCAGCGCTGCCTCTCCCCCTGGTCGTCCCTGTTCATCTGGGCCGTGCTGCAGAACCGCAGCGAGATGGCCGTCTACTTCTGGGAGATGGTAATCCGCCCGGCGCTCCGTACCGTGCAGCCGCTGCACTAGCAGGGCCGCGGGCCGCGGGCCGGGGAGTGGCGATGCAACGCAGTGAGCTGCAACATTACAAGGCATTGTTGTCAATGCAGTGAGTCAGATAAAGGGATGATGGTAGTGTTTTAGTGGTGCAAAAATGGCACATTTAGAAAACAAAGCCATCAAGTAAGTATAACTACATTTTAAATATATACTTAGTTCAAAATTCCAATTTAAGTATATGTAATTGTTGAGTATAATACTCACAGTTACTTACTCTCCACCACTGATAGAGGTTATAATGATGAGTTCGTGATGACCCTATTAAATAATACTATTTTGTATTACCAGCTTTTATCCATAACGACTTCTGCCTCTTAGTGATAATGATCAATTAATCAATACATCTCTCTCTCTCTCTCTCTCTCTCTCTCTCTCTCTCTCTCTCTCTCTCTCTCTCTTTCTCTCTCTCTCTCTCTCTCTCTCTCTCTCTCTCTCTCTCTCTCTCTCTCTCTCTCTCTCTCTCTCTCTCTCTCTCTCTCTCTCTCTCTCTCTCTCTCTCTCTCTCTCTCTCTCTCTCCCCCCCTCTCTCTCTCAGGCCAGTGAGTCAGTACTGAGTGCTCTGAGTGGCTGTAAGATACTGCGGGAGCTTTCCAAGCTGGAGGATGAGACAGAGTCTAAGATGTCCATGAAGGAGCTGGCCCAGAGATTTGAGAACCTGGCCCAAGGTAACTCTCACCCCCCCCAAACACTCCAAAATGCACTGTAAAATGCACTCCAAAACTCACTCCCAGACCACCTCTCACTCCAAAACCTAATCACACTCCGATAGTCACTCTCTTGTGTGACGTGTTCAGCTTGTGTGTGTGTGTGTGTGTCTCCAGACGTGTGGAGCTCCTGTGTGTGTGTGTGTGTGTGTGTGTGTGTGTGTGTGTGTGTGTGTGTGTGTGTGTGTGTGTGTGTCTCCAGATATGTGGAGCTGCTGTGTGTGTGTGTCTCCAGACGTGTTCAGTGTGTGTGTTTCTCCAGATGTGTTGAGCTCCTGTGTGTGTGTGTGTGTGTCTCCAGATGTGTTGAGCTCTTGTGTGTGTGTGTGTGTGTCTCCAGATGTGTTGAGCTCCTGTGTGTGTGTGTGTGTGTGTGTGTGTGTGTGTGTGTGTGTGTGTCTCCAGATGTGTTGAGCTCCTGTGTGTGTGTGTGTCTCCAGACGTGTTCAGCTCCTGTGTGTGTGTGTGTGTGTCTCCAGATGTGTTGAGCTCCTGTGTGTGTGTGTGTCTCCAGACGTGTTCAGCTCCTGTGTGTGTGTGTGTGTGTGTATGTGTGTGTGTGTCTCCAGACGTGTTCAGCTCCTGTGTGTGTGTGTGTGTGTGTGTCTCCAGACGTGTTCAGCTCCTGCTACCAGAGCAGTGAGAGTCGCTGCTTCACGCTGCTGATTCGCCAGTCCCCGGTGTGGGGCGGGGCCACCTGCCTCCAGATGGCCACCGCGGCCGACGCCCGCCTCTTCTTCAGCCACGACGGCGTGCAGGTCGGTGGGCCGTCGTACGGCGTCATGTGTCTGGGCCTCCGTGGGGAGAACGCATCACATCCACATTCACAATGCATGGATGTGTCCACCTCTTCACACCCACTGCCTCTCCTCACCCACTACTGATATAGCGGGGGCCATGTAACTGCTTTTGCCACTCTTACACATGCCACTCCCACTTGCTGCCACCAGCTATGGGGTTGAAGCCTGAAGGTTTGCGTAATATGGCAACCCACAACGCCCGTAAACGGGTACTCCATTCAATATCACAAGTTTAACATATAGAGGGAAATTTTAATCTTACCCTATCCTACGCCACAATTTAACACACTTTAACTTTAACTTTAAATTTAACACTTTTTATTTAAAATAAGTGCTTTAAGGGTTTGGCTTTCCTTTAACTCCTACGCTGTGTTTAATTGAGGCAGGGTACCTGCTGCATTATTCACCTACAGTTTGCAGGATGTTGTTGTGTTGTAGGACCAGGCTGTGTTTACAGGGTCCCTGGGCTGTCCTTCAAGTCACAAGACTCAAGTCAGCACCAGTGTCTCTGTTGTTACATATTGTATCAATGTGTTTCACCAGGGTGTCTCTAGTGATGTATTGTATCAATGTGTTTCACCAGGGTGTCTCTAGTGATGTATTGTATCAATGTGTTTCACCAGGGTGTCTCTAGTGATGTATTGTATCAATGTGTTTCACCAGGGTGTCTCTAGTGATGTATTGTATCAATGTGTTTCACCAATGTGTCTCTAGTGATGTATTGTATCAATGTGTTTCACCAGGGTGTCTCTAGTGATGTATTGTATCAATGTGTTTCACCAGGGTGTCTCTAGTGATGTATTGTATCAATGTGTTTCACCAGGGTGTCTCTAGTGATGTATTGTATCAATGTGTTTCACCAGGGTGTCTCTAGTGACATATTGTATCAATGTGTTTCACCAAGGTGTCTCTAGTGATGTATTGTATCAATGTGTTTCACCAGGGTGTCTCTAGTGATGTATTGTATCAATGTGTTTCACCAGGGTGTCTCTAGTGATGTATTGTATCAATGTGTTGTTTCACCAGGGTGTCTGTAGTGAAGTATTGTATCAATGTGTTTCACCAGGGTGTCTCTAGTGATGTATTGTATCAATGTGTTTCACCAGGGTGTCTCTAGTGATGTATTGTATCAATGTGTTTCACCAGGGTGTCTCTAGTGATGTATTGTATCAATGTGTTTCACCAGAGTGTCTCTCTAGTTAGATATTGTATCAATGTGTTTCACCAGGGTGTCTCTAGTGATGTATTGTATCAATGTGTTTCACCAGGGTGTCTCTAGTGATGTATTGTATCAATGTGTTTCACCAGGGTGTCTCTAGTGATGTATTGTATCAATGTGTTTCACCAGAGTGTCTCTAGTGATGTATTGTATCAATGTGTTTCACCAGGGTGTCCCTTGTGATGTATTGTATCAATGTGTTTCACCAGAGTGTCTCTCTAGTTAGATATTGTATGTATGTGTTTCAACAGGGTGTCTGTAGTAACATATTGAAGGTGCTATATGATGTTGTGCTTGTGTGTTGTGTGTGGGTGCTGCAGAGTCTGCTGTCCCAGATCTGGTGGGGAGACATGGAGAGGTGCACAGAGGTGTGGAAACTGGTCTTCGCTTTCTTCGTACCACCACTCATCTACACAAAGCTGATCAGTTTCAGGTTAGTGTTTGTGTGTGTGCTCTAAACACAGGAACTGAATTCAAACAAAGATGTTCTTAGAAGAATACACCGCACTTTGCTGAATATGTGAAGCGACCACCAGGGGTATAATTGACAAGGACAGTGTAGCGTGAAATGACAGTCGATGGGGATTTCCCATGAAATCAATGTCAGACAAGGTCATCCTTTTTGATCTGCCATCTTGGTTATTTACTGACAGTGGATAGCAAGGATGCACTTCTGACAGGCCAGCATTTGGTAAGATTGCATTCGGTTTCAATTGCTTGGGTCTGTCCTTGGAGTACCCTGCTACTTCAGTTGAATTAGTATCGCTTGAATTTCCTGATCTGTATTTTGACCACTTTCTGCAATATTCATTTTTGAATCTGAATTAGTGAAAAATAAGCTTAAACTTATTTATTTAAACTTCTACATTTATGTAGGTATTCACAGAGTATCTGTAAATACCTATTGTTTCTTCATGATTAAGATTACATTTGAGCACCCATATCTCCTCAGTGCACTGGTAAAAAGTTTGACATTTGGCAACCATATAGGTATCTAGGAAGAGCAGGTACTCACAAAACCTGGGACAAATTAGCCCATAGGGGGCGCTATACTTCATGATCAAATTGAAACAGCCCCACTGCCCTCAATGGTAACAAATTCTGAAACTTGTGCAGGTGTACAGGCCTTATTCAACATGATGAACATTTTACCCTCTAGATTCATCTACAAAAAACTTCTATATCACCACTGGCCCCAAACACAGGGTCTGGATCGACATGATATATGGAGGTGTCTAATTTTAAATTTAGGAGGGATTTTAGATTTTTTAACTTGGCATGCACAAAGAGGGCAGCTCCCTTGACTTTAGTATCAAATGTGGTGTCACAGTGTGTTTAATCTTTGAATTTCAATGAGGTTCATTCAAAATGAATGACCCTGTATAATATAAAAAAATGTATAAGTTAGAATGTGTTTACAGAATGTGTATACTTTATTAGAATACATTCCCATATAAGAAATTCAATGGTTTTTAAAATTCAAAATTCAAAAGCTTGTGATATCGCTTCTGACTCGACCAAACAAGTAATGCTTGCTTTTAAATATTGACCCTTTGTGTGTGTGTGTTTGTGTGTGTGTGTGTGTGTGTGTGTGTGTGTGTGTGTGTGTGTGTGTGTGTGTGTGTGTGCGTGTGTGTGTGGTGTGTGTGTGTGTGTGTGTGTGTGTGTGTGTGTGTGTGTGTGTGTGTGTGTGTATATGTGTGTGTGTGGTGTATGTGTGTGTGTGCGTGTGCGTGTTTGTGTGTGTGTGTGGTGTGTGTGTGTCTATGTATGTGTGTGTGTGTGTATGTGTGTGTGTGTATGTGTGTGTGTGTGTGTGTGTGTGTGTGGTGTGTGTCAGGGAGGAAGACGAGGAGGGGAATGAGGACGTACAGCGAGACAGAGACATGGACAGTCTGGATGGTAATGACGCCACAGTGTTCTCCCTGGCTGACATTGTTCGCAGGTACGTGATGCGCTGTCTTACTGCTGTAGTCTGACAGAATTGATTTACATGATGATTAAATACAACAATCATATATACTCTCAGGGCTATTGCATTGAAGTGTAATACAATACAATTGAGCCAGGAGTTGGTTAAACAATGAAAAAGAATGTGGGTACACAACGACATATACCTTTCAATCAGGGAAATATTGATCGGGAGAGAACTGACGCAGTTCAGAATTTGTGTTTCCTCATGCTCTTGTTGACAAGTAAAACAGTACAAGTCTTGCAAACTGCTCAACCTGACCTCTGTCATTTCTTCCTCCAGCGAGGAAGACGCTGATGAGTTAATGGCTCTGAGAGCCAATCTGAAAGGTACGTCCAGCTGGGGGTCATTTTCATGGAGCTCTACTTATGAGTTACCAATTTATTAGGGTAAGATGAACATAACTAATGCATTTATGATTATCAATACACCATAGCTCCTTACAGACATGCAGCCTGTGTGGGTAATGTAACAGTGCATGGGTCATGGGAATGGGAACTAAGTCTCAGTTCTCTTGTTAGCCCGTGTCACTGAGTTTGCCTGTGTTAGCCTAAATTAGCCTGCATTAGCCTGTGTTAGACTAAGTTAGCCTGTGTTAGCCTGGGTTTGTTTCTGTTGGCCTGAGTTTGTCACTTTAACCGGTCTAAGCGTAAATGATTCTGTGATAGCCTGAGTTAGCCTGTGTTAGCCTATGTTAGCCTGTTTTGGTTTATGCGAGCCTGCATTAGCCTGAATTAACCATTTGGTAACCGGATCCAGCTGTAATTGGTCTCTCTATTTCCCCAGGGCGCTCCTCCCCTCCCAGGCGCCCCTTTGCACTGCAGCGGTGGCGTCATTTCTGGTTTGCACCGGTCACCAGCTTCCTGGGCAACGTCCTGATGTATTTCCTCTTCCTCTGCCTGTTCGCCTACGTCCTCTTGGTGGACTTGTATCCGCCACCAACAGGCCCCACCACCTCTGAGCTAGTGCTCTACTTCTGGGTGTTCACCATGGTGTGCGAAGAAATCCGACAGGTGGGACGACATTTCACGACAAAATGCACGCATCTTCCTACAGGAGTGTTTTTTTTAATCATGTGATTATATTATTAATACAAGGACTGGTCACTCTCACTCACTCATACTGGGAGAATTAGAACTAAAATGAGTTATTCGTCTTAAAACCTGGGAGGTAACAATAAATAAACATTCTCTCTCTCTCTCTCTCTCTCTCTCTCTCTCTCTCTCTCTCTCTCTCTCTCTCTCTCTCTCTCTCTCTCTCTCTCTCTCTCTCTCTCTCTCTCTCTCTCCCTCCTCCCTCTCTCCCCCCACTTTCCTCTCTCTTGCCCCCACCCCCACCCCCTGTGTCTCCAGACCTTCTTTGTGGGCAGCACCACAGTGATCCAGCGGATGAAGACCTACATTCAGGACATGTGGAACAAGTGTGACCTCACAGCCATCACCGTCTTTTCACTGGCTGTGGTCTGCAGGTGATTCAGCATCAAGTGACCTAGAGCAAAGGCAAAGGCAAAGGATTGGTCCTGTGACTGGTCAGGAGTTTCCTGCTTGATGGTGTATCCGTTGAGATGGTTAGATAGCCTGAAGAATGTGTGATAAAGGTTTGCCACGTTAAAGCTGTAGGAAAGATTTGAGGGTTGTGAAGAGGGAGAGCACAAGTGAGCAAGATTTTGAAAAAAATGCAACCCATGAAAACATCTCCTCCCTGTTTGCTCCCCCCCTACGTTAGTGAGCAGTGTTTGCTGCAGTGCATTCTCCCTCCTGTTGGGACCGATGATAGCCCAGTGTGCATGCCTGTGATTGACAGGGAAGATGGATTCCCCAAACCATTCAGGGAACAAATGCCCTGACTGGTCAGAAAGAAGCCAGACTTGGTCTCTAATGCTCATACAGAGGCAGGTGTGCAGTCAACCAGACTAGACATTTCACTCATTAATAGCTGACGGATGGACATTTATAACAAATTTCACTCAAAGGATAGCTTTTAAATCCTACCTAGTGCACCCTTAAAATACCATTGTTGGAAAAATTGACATTTGAATATCTTCATCAAAACAGAGTTAAAGACAAATGTGGATAACAGATTGTAGAACAGGAGTTCACACATGTATGCATCTCTCATCAGCATATAACTTCAAGTTTGGCTGCCTTTGGATGCCAGTGACTGAAGGCCAAACAGAACACATCATATTCTTCATATCGCTATCGGTAGCAAGCAGGAGCACACTTTCTGTTTCGCCCTGTAGATCCATTTCACATCTGTGTGTGCATTTTCTCCTTCATGAATCCAGAATGTTCCCTGAGACCTACAAGTTTGGCCGTGCACTGATGGCCTTGGACTTCATGGTGTTCACACTGAGACTCATTCACATCTTCGCCATCCATAAGCAGCTGGGGCCCAAAATCATCATCGTCAGCAAAATGGTCAGAAGGTTATTCATTATATATTCTGTATGGATGTATGTGTATGTGTGCCTATTTGCTTTTTCATTTTTTTTAATCCTTCTTTTATTTATTTTAATAATTTGTTACCTTTTTGTTGGTGCAAATGCAAATGAGAATCTAAAAAGTAA
Source organism: Urophycis tenuis (assembly GCA_036785325.1). Taxonomy (NCBI): domain Eukaryota; kingdom Metazoa; phylum Chordata; class Actinopteri; order Gadiformes; family Phycidae; genus Urophycis; species Urophycis tenuis. The sequence goes on along the minus strand of JAXIVH010000036.1, from coordinate 2,641,251 downwards.
ATATAATTTAATAAATGATCAATTTAATTATTAAGTAAAATAGTTTGGGTGAATCAATAAGGGATAATGTACAGGGAGCTGACCTTGAGAGGAGGACCCTGCACCACGCAGGCAAGTCTCAGACCACCCTGAAGGATGTTTCTGCCTAATGCCAAATCTGCCTGTGATGGACCAATCAGCATTGAGTATTCATCAAAGATGTGTTATCATGTCAATAATAATGTCGACTGACTAATGATTAATGACTGTCAACCACAAAAGCTTGTCTTGGCACTGCCTCAGCGCTGCCACCCTGCTGTGAATGGGCTATCAGTGTTGGAGCTCTTAGCGTGACACTAGTCAGTGAAACCACCCAGCAGACACGTCTTACATTTCATTGGATGATCTCTGCAATCAAAATATCTCTCCAACGTGGGCACGCGACCGGGCCGCTGGTGACCCGCGTGTGTGTGTGTGTGTGTGTGTGTGTGTGTGTGTGTGTGTGCAGTGCACCCTGTTCACTATGTACATAATAGTGACCCAGCATTCAGGCAGTTAGGCCCTGCTTCACCCCCTGCTGTCCACATGGTGCTGGAGGGGGGGGGGGGGGGTGGGGGGGGGGGGGGGTCAGTCTTCACTTAAGGTATCAAGCCGGGGAAAGGAATGCCCAAAATAGCCGTGTTTCCCCGGGCCGGGCCGCTATATGTTGCTGCTGCTGGTGTGCGGTGGCCGTGCCTGGCGGGCAGCGGGGCGTGACCGCGCCCGGCGGGCAGCGGGGCGTGACCGCCGGGGGGGGGGGGGGAAACCCGAGCAGCGGCTGCGTCTGCAGAAAAACGCCCGCAGTGTGGAGGTTTGCGGAGGTGCCGGTCACGCGATACTCTGCGCCTCTTATGGTGGCGCCGCTGCTGTTTCGGAACCCGTCTCCATGGCAACCGCCCTCCAACCCCCCCGTGCGGCCGTGGACTCGGTGGTTCTGTGACGTTCTGTCGCGCAGCGCAGGGCTGCTGCCTCTGGCAGAGCCAGAATTTTTCAGAGGGAAAGGAACAGGTCTTTGTGTGCTCCCATTGCACAGAAAGAGCATCTGTGAGATGTGTCGTCACGTCTCACAGATGCTTCATCTTTGGTCAGCATGTTTTTATTTTTAGCTCTAACTATGGTATATTGGCGTTTTAAGATTTAAGTAAAGGCCTCAAAATCATTATTAGTGTTATTATTTGTTTTATATATAGAGATACAGTATATCCATATTTATCTATCTATCTATATCTGTTTATATATATATATATATATATATACAGTATATATATTCTATTGAATCTCAAATAGTTACTGTGTGTACAGTGTGAGTGTAATTGTAAGTATTCCCTGAGGATTTGGTTAGTGATGATCACATTGAAGTTGTCAATGTAACGCTTTGCATCAAAACATTTGAACATGTCAACCTGCCTTGACACTCACACTGCACTCTCTCTCTCTCCCTCTCTGTATGTTCCTCAGATGAAGGATGTCTTCTTCTTCCTCTTCTTCCTGTTCGTGTGGCTCCTGGCCTACGGGGTGGCCAATCAGGCGCTGCTCTACTCCTACGACCCTCGGCCCAAATGGATCTTCCGCCGGGTGTTTTATAGACCCTACCTGCACATCTTTGGACAGATCCCCATTCATGAAATGGATGGTAGGTGGCTTTTGTGGCTGCTGCTTTTCTTTCGCCCCACACAAGAACACACACTTCATTGTGTGCCTTCTTCACACAATGAAGTGGGCACAAGGCAAAGACAAAGGCAACACGAAGCAGACAACTAAAATAGTGGTCAAACACTAAGTATTGTGGCCCCCGACACTTTTGTAACTTGCTATCTAATATAAATGAGGAGCCTGCAGCCTCCTATTGATGAGCCATGTCTATGTTCAGACATTGTTCTTGGTTTCTTCTCCTGTAGCCGATAAAATGGGTGAGGTGAATTGCACCGACAACAAGACGCTGATACAGTTGGGCGAAGAGCCGTGCATGAACTCTGATTACAACTGGCTGGTGGTGGTCCTCCTGGTGATCTACCTGCTGGTCACCAACATACTGCTGATCAACCTCCTCATCGCCATGTTCAGGTGCAGCCTCACTATGCTAACAATCCAGCTACTTTTCTTTGCGAGATGGAGACAAACACAGAAACACACAACGATGACACAATAACGTGAAAACAAATAGATTCTAATGGATTGATGGATTGATTGAAAATTGGAAATTGTAGTCAACTGAAAAATCTCATGTGTGTGTAATTACTCTTTCAAGATTGTGAACAGTGAACAGTCAGTACGTTTACATGCAGCAAGAAATTCAAATTTCTAATCGTATAAGACATCGTTCAGACTTTTTAAGTGCATGTAAACACCTTAATCCGACCTACTTCGGACCTACTTCGGACCTATTTCGGACATCTAAAATCGGATAACTACACCTGGATAATTCGATCATAGTCGGACTTTTAACGGCATGTATACTCAGCAATCAGATCTGAATCGGATTTTGCATTCTGCGCACGCGCAGCGCCATTCTGCACATGCGCAGCGCCACATAGCGTCCAGAGTCAGCCCATGCTCCGGCTGTTAATCCGATTCTCTGAACGGCATGTATACTCGGACAAGTGATCCGGTCTTACGCATGTCATTATCTGATCCGATCAGAAATTCGAATTTCTTGCTGCATGTAAACGTACTGAGTGATTTCTCTGGGACATGTTCTGACCTCTGCGTTACTTCCGACCTCCCTGTCCCCAGCTCCACCTTCTCCAAAGTGCAGGAGCACAGTGACACCTACTGGAAGTTCCAGCGCTACAACCTGATTGTGGAGTACCACTCCAGGCCCAGTCTGGCACCACCCTTCATCATCCTGTCCCACCTCCACCTCTTCATCAAGCGATTTGTGAGGCGCATTCCCTCAGCTAAGATCAAGCACTTTGGTGAGATTAAGACTCAAATTAGCACTCTTTCTTTTTATTCGTGAAATATATATTTTCCTGACTGACTTTGTAGATAACGCGAATTGGTTTTGTGTTTCATTAAGAATGGAGACATTATTGTATAGAATTCTAAGGAGCCTCACCTGATCTTTATATATTTATGTTATCTGAGTAGTTTGCACAATCCACTCCTGGATGTGTGGACATATCACAGACAAAACTCATTGCTGTGTACCCCTCACCTCAGCCTATGAGAAAAGAACTACAACTGGGACAATTCTTTCTATTCACTACAGAGTGGTATGGGGGAGACGGAGCAGCATTATGGTCTTTGTAGTTGTTTGTATTTTTATTTTTTTAAACAAACAGTAAATATAAAAAGTGATGAAGTTATCTCTGCTAAGTTGTCTTTGCTAAGTCACCACACGGTGACAGACAGACAGACAGACAGACAGACATACTTTATTGATCCCTGAGGGAAATTGCGTGGGTGCGGGGGGGCTTCGGAGAACGTGTGAGGAACACAGTGCTCTGGACCACACGCCTGTAGTGAGACGTCACCTGCTGTTGTAGTGCTGGAGCTGCGGGGCCGCGCGGCCAGCCGGCTGAACACCTGGGAGGGCATCCAGAAGGAGAACCTGCTGTCTGCTCTCAACAAGAGGCACAGGGAGAGCGACACGGCCCGGCTCAAACGCACCTCCCAAAAGTAGGACCCCCGCACGCACACACACACACATATACACACATACACACCTATATATATACACACACACACACACACACACCACTACACACACATTCACAAACACCCACATTGTGTACACACACATATTCTCATAGCTATAAATTAATGGTGTGACCTCTGGCTATGATGTCGAGGTGCTGTAGTTCATATGTGTTGCGGGGTGGGGGGGGTTCTACTTGCATATAGGGGGCCCTGAACCAGGCTGACCTCTTTGGGGAGCAGGGGGGGGGGGGGGGGGCGTTGTGAGTGACAGCTCAACTGAGGTGTGCGACTTGTTTTTCTGCAGGGTGGACAGTGTCCTGAAACAGATGTCGGAGATCCGCGACCACGATCGCAGATTGCGATTGCTTGAGTCAGAGGTGAGTGGTGGTCACAAAGGCTCTGCTCCCTGGCTGTTACTGGGGTGTTACCCAGGGTGTGTGGATGTAGAGAGAGCGTCCACCGTGACACTGTGTGGGATTGTGCGTCCGTGCGCCCCGTTTATTCATGGGGATTTGTGTTTTGTGTGTGAGTGTGCGCATGAGTGTGTGTGTGTGTGTGTGTGTGTGTGTATGTGTGTGTGTGTGTGTGTGTGTGTGTGTGTGCTCCTCTGGTTTCTCTGCATATGGACTGCAGCTGTCCTGTCTGCCTGCTCAGCACTGTTCACTCCTCGTCCCCCCCCCCCCCCCCACCCCCTCCCCTCCCCCAGTTGGAGTACTGCTCCAGCGCCCTCTCCTGGTTGGTGGAGGCTCTGTCTGAAAGCAACGTGATCAAGGCCACGCGACCCCCACCTGTCCTCAGAGGTGAGATCTCACTAACCAACCAACCATCCTCACATCACTTCACCAAACCACAGGGCAGCGTCTAGCTCAGCCTGTTCTGCAGCGCACAGCATTAACACCGCCAGAGTAAGGACAGGACGTAAAGGAAGGACAGTTAGGACAGTTAGGACAGTTATGAGAGTTAGGACAGTTAGGAGAGTTAGGACAGTTAGGACAGTTATGAGAGTTATGACAGTTAGGAGAGTTAGGACAGTTAGGAGAGTTAGGAGAGTTAGGAGAGTTAGGACAGTTAGGCGAGTTAGGAGAGTTAGAAGAGTTATGAGAGTTAGGACAGTTAGGAGAGTTATGAGAGTTATGAGAGTTAGGACAGTTATGAGAGTTATGAGAGTTAGGACAGTTAGGAGAGTTATGAGAGTTAGGAGAGTTATGAGAGTTAGGACAGTTAGGAGAGTTATGAGAGTTATGAGAGTTAGGACAGTTATGAGAGTTATGAGAGTTAGGACAGTTAGGAGAGTTATGAGAGTTAGGACAGTTAGGAGAGTTATGAGAGTTAGGACAGTTAGGAGAGTTAGGAGAGTTATGAGAGTTAGGACAGTTAGGAGAGTTATGAGAGTTAGGACAGTTATGAGAGTTATGAGAGTTTGGACAGTTAGGAGAGTTATGAGAGTTAGGACAGTTAGGAGAGTTAGGACAGTTAGGAGAGTTATGAGAGTTAGGACAGTTAGGAGAGTTAGGACAGTTAGGAGAGTTAGGACAGTTAGGACAGTTATGAGAGTTATGACAGTTAGGAGAGTTAGGACAGTTAGGAGAGTTAGGAGAGTTAGGAGAGTTAGGACAGTTAGGAGAGTTATGAGAGTTAGGACAGTTAGGAGAGTTATGAGAGTTAGGACAGTTAGGAGAGTTATGAGAGTTAGGACAGTTATGAGAGTTATGAGAGTTTGGACAGTTAGGAGAGTTATGAGAGTTAGGACAGTTAGGAGAGTTAGGAGAGTTATGAGAGTTAGGAGAGTTAGGACAGTTAGGAGAGTTATGAGAGTTAGGACAGTTAGGAGAGTTATGAGAGTTAGGACAGTTAGGAGAGTTATGAGAGTTATGAGAGTTTGGACAGTTATGGGAGTTAGGACAGTTAGGAGAGTTAGGAGAGTTAGGACAGTTAGGAGAGTTAGGACAGTTAGGAGAGTTATGAGAGTTAGGACAGTTAGGAGAGTTAAGAGAGTTAGGAGAGTTAGCGGTTCCATTCCCACTGGGACCAACATGTTAAGAATATGCAAGCATGCACTCGTGATATTGTACGACGTTTGGATGGAAGCATCCACCAAATGGCAATTATTACTTTAAACAGCAGATTAAGATAGAAGATATTAAGATATAAATAATAAACCAGCTAGATGAGCCACCACCACAATCAGTGGTGCCCTCTCTGAGCTTGTGTAGATGTGACTGTGTAGCTTGTGAATATCAACTTGTACATTTTGCGTTATATTGCTTGATACATTGAAGTGTGTGTGTGTGTGTGTGTGTGTGTGTGTGTGTGCCGTTGTGTGTGTTTTTCTTTCACAGATATGATGCCACCTCCCCCATTGGTCCGATAACTGGTTACAACACCAGCTGACAAGCAGTTCCATCCTCGTGTATCGTGCGCATCAGTACAGTAGTTTCAAAGTTTACTGTCCGAAAATGGACTGTAACTTTGGTTTATTGCTCTTGTTTCATATATTAAAGGGTACTGTGCCAATCCAGTACCCTAGTGCCCTCAAGCTATTGTGAACGACTCACTGGTAGAGAGTCCATGTGTGCTAAAATGGATGCACCATGTTTGTTGACTCAATGAACCAAATGGTTATTCATTAGTTTCTTGAGGTATACATTTCAACTCAGTGTTGACCTCATGGTCATTTAACAGACACCTTTATCCAGAACAACTTATGGTGAATTATTCCAGCTACATTTCAGTAAGCAGCAGGTTTAAGGCACCTTGCTCAGAAATGGGGATGTTGGGGTTCAAATCAAGCCCCCTTCAACTGGGGCTCCATCGCCTTAACCACTAGACTGCCCCGCATCCTCATAGACTATCCTGCAACCCATTTCAAACTGTATTCATTGGGTTGCCGTGGATACGGCAGGGTGAGGACCAGTTAGATGGTGGCGTCTAGGTATCATGGTAGAAATTTATGAGCTTTTGCAAAGGATTAGATAAGGGTCAGGGGTCAGTTCAGGACGAGAGCACTACTGAGGATCTGTGCAGGGCAACAACCAGATACAAGTAGTGGTGAGGAAAATATCACTCAAAGTGGCCACACTGTACTGGAATAGATGGTCCATGTTGCATGAATAGCCTTTAGCGTAGCCTGAGGTGCTAGGTTCCTGGTTCCCTGTCTTATTTATGTCAATAGTCCTGCTGTTGCTGCTGGAACAGAATTGACCAAAGTCTTACCACTGGGTTGTTTTCTATGGGGTTAGCGTTAAAAATAATGTGTTGGGTCTCCACTACACAGTAAGTGTGGTATGGTTGTTAAATGACAATTTGGAATAGCCAATTGTGCTTTTGTATCCAGAAAGTTTTGTAAATATTGTAGGTTTAATGATGATCTTAATTTTTGAGTTAATTTTTTTTAGATAATCATATATGCATCTGAAATGTGATGCATTATTTCTTTGGGCCACTTTGCACATTTTGGATTCAGGTCATTTAAATAAACCTTGTTTTACTATACATCAATCATGCTGTGCATGTCTAATTGTATTGCATTGCGATGTGAACTCTTTTTCACTTGTTGCTGATTCTGCTTCCAACTATGTTGGCTGTGAAACAATATCGTTCATTTAAGGAGTAATTATAGTTGACAGCGCCACCTCTGTTAGGACATATTTTGTCTCAAATTAAAACTTACCATACTAAAGATGGCAAATTACATCATCTGACACTCGAGTTATGCATAAACAGCTGTGGCAGTAACTGGTGGCATTGATCTATGTCTCGTTATCTCTCACTCTCTCTTGTTCTCTCTATCACTATATATATATATATATATATATATATATATATATATATATATATAGATATATATAGATATAGATATATATATATTTGTTTTTAGTAACGTTTGTTTTTTAATTTGCAGTGAGATAACAGATTTGACAGTGGGACCTCACATCCTGTCTTTATATTGATATATATTATTATATTATATGTTATCTGCATGCTTTTGTCTATTCATCTAAATGCATCACATTCTAACAAGATCGCATCAAGGAGTTGGCTATAGCTACGCATTTCTTCTAAGTAGGAGACACAATATTCTTCGCCTTATGTGAATGGCAGGTCATCAATGAAAGTTATGAAAGTTCTTTGGCAATAACTTCAGAACTGTGCCTTCTGTGACGCAGTACATAGCAGTCACCACCATAATATTCTCTGAATTAACAGTCATAAACTGGGGTGAGCGTTCCAAACGGGACTCTTGGATGAAGGATCTCACTGGATTATCTAAGTTGCTCACCTCCTCCTCCTCCGGCCCCGAGAGCTTTATCATGAAAAATGATTGGTCAGTTTTAGCCCGACCTTAAAAGGACACGGAGGTCGGGCTGGGATGAGCTCTGGATCAAGGAGAGGAGTGTGTGTGTGGGTGTGGGTGTGTGTGGGTGTGTGTGTGTGTGTGTGTGTGTGTGTGTGTGTGTGTGTGTGGGTGGGGGGAGTGTGTGTGTGTGTGTGTGGGGGGAGTGTGTGTGTGTGTGTGTGGCGGTGGGGGGAGTGTGTGTGTGTGGGTGGGGGGAGTGTGTGTGTGTGTGGGTGGGGGGAGTGTGTGTGTGTGTGTGGGTGTGGGGGGTGTTGTCAGAAGATCGTCAATTAAGATCCAACAGAAAAGCGTGTCAGAACATGTGGCGTTGTCAATTAGTATTCCCTGGATTCAGGACATCCAACGTGCTGCTGTAGGAGTAGTGTCTCTCTGTTCAGCACTCTGCTGCTGGCAGCGAGGTGGGGGCTAAATGGGGGGGGGGGGGGGGGGGGGGGGGGGAGGAGGTGCAGGGTGGTGGAACTGGACCTGAAGAAGCAGATGGGGGTGGGGCGGCTTGGGGCTTCTTCTTTTTTTTTTTACTGTCAGCATGCAATTAGCGTTGGCTGTACGCCAGCCACCCCAGACCGGGCCACCAGTGAGGGGCTGAGGCATACATGTATGGGAAGAACTGCAGACGTCTGGCTGTTTTATTACCTGCTCAAAAGCCATTCTCTGGAACTTTGGATGGGGGCTGTGTGTGTGTGTGTCTGTGTGTGTCTGTGTGTGTGTGTGTGTGTGTGTGTGTGTGTGTGTGTGTGTAAAGGTTTGGGTGGGGTCGGGTAGCATATTTGGAGATCACGGCATTTAGAGATATGGGTCAAGTGCTCTACCGCCGCTAGAGCCAAGCCATCCAAGTGGAGGCAGAAGAAATGTCCACGGTATGCCAGAGCACATCTCCTTTTTCAGCTACTCTGCACTGGATGTATCTCGATCCTCTCCCTCAGATCCTGTGCTCGTTTGCTCTTCTCGGTTCAGCTGTTTCTTCTCTGCTGTCCAGACGTCCGACCGGACCACTAAGACCTCCCGGGGTTCTGGTTCCTTAGCTGTGGTTCTTTTGCATGAAGTCTCCCTCCCTAGTGCAGGGTGTTCCCCTCCATGTTGTGTAGGCCTCACTGACATATGAAGAGTGAGGAAATCGGTGTAAGAAACTGGGTCTCCTCTTAACTCATGCGTTACGTGTAATATATGTTGCGTCTGTATGTCTAAGTCCTATTCAATGAAGCACCACGACACCGGGATGGTTCTGTGGTGCTGAAGGCCTCTGAGGTGGAGCTGCCCAGAGCAGCGTGCTGGTGGTAGCTCAAGGCCCTGAGGGAGCTGGGGAAGGGTGCTTAGCCTATTTATACATCGGGGGAAATGAATGTTTTTTATACTCCATTACATTCCAATGCATATATTGAAGTTGTTATTGCTGAAAAGGTGTGTATTGATTACTAAGCTCTTACTATTAAGTACTAACGTTCTGATTGCACTTTGTCACTTTGGCACTGCAGCCATCATTTGCTGATTAAAATAAAAGCATACGGATGAAGGCATCTGCTGCACGTGCTGTATGAGTCACGTGGACAAGCATGGAGGTTAAACCGGGTTCATTACCGTTATCTTTATCTATATGGCGATGTCATGGTTCTCTTTTTTGATTGAAGCAATGGCTGCAGTGAAAATGTTACACAGTG
>JAXIVH010000036.1:2601579-2626579 GCA_036785325.1 Urophycis tenuis | reverse complement strand
ATTAAATGAAGCATGTGGTCTTGTTTGGTCATTATGAATGTGTTTGTTATAATAGCATTTATGGAACTTCCAAACACAGGTAATGCCTAAGAAAACATTTTCAATCATGTATCAGCTGAAAACACCTGTTGTCTAATTCAGTTTTAGGCTCGCTTGGTATAATCATTTCTCACAGCAGGTGATGATGATGACGATGATGATGATGATGACGACGACGATGATGATGATGACGATGATGATGACGATGATGATGACGGTTCTTATCACAAAGGCTCTGTTTGTGCCTATTGCGAATTCTGCGAGGTATGTTTGAGCAGTAGTATCTATGTAATATGTCAAATAACTTTTTGCCAAGTAGAAAGATAGATATTTATTCAACCTAGAATGGCTAAATAGCATTTGCCTGGAGACCATCTTGATCACATGACCTCAAATTCTATTTTGCTCCATGGAGTTGACAAAACAAACCCAAAAAACATGTTCTCTTGCTCAGGATGGTTTCCAGGCTAAACCAACATGAGAAAGTCTCCACACTGGAGGATGTGCATGTTAAGTGTTCACCAAGCGTGGACCACACAATGCACCACGCAGGCCATGACCTTCTGTCAGGGGTCTGAACATCTAGTCTGTTTGAGGAAAATAACACACTTTTCCTCTTGTTGTTGAAGCACTGTGACAGCTGTGATAAGTGTCCTTGTGAAGAGGGAGACAAGTCTGAGCACTGTGATGACTGCAAGGTGAGGCAACACGCACACACAGACACACACACACACACACACACATGCACACACACACACGCACACACAGACACACACACACACACACAGACACACACACACACACACACACACACACACACACACACACACACACACACACACACACAGACACACACACACACACACACACACATGCACACACACACACACACACACACACACACACACACACACACACACACACACACACATGCACACACACACACACACACACACACATGCACACACACACACACACACACACACACACACACACACACACACACACAGTGGATGTTGGCATGTTATTCGACTGTGTACTTCTTGTGTGTGACTGCCTTTTCTTTCCTGTTCCACAGATGTGCAGTTTCTGCCACGTGTGTCCAATGTGCAAGACCCTTTGCCAGCCAGGTGGGTCTATAACCTAAGGTTTGCTGTTGGAAAATGATATATGTGTATTGAAACAGGAACCCAATTAAAATGTTTAATTTTATCCCATTATAGGTGGTTTTCTAGATGAGTTGACTGGGTCAATCTACAAGTAAGTAACAATGCCAATACTAGAACATTTCCATCGTCTGTTCACGATGCATTTACAATACTAATGACCACTGCTTCTCTTCCAAACCCTCAGGACTGTAGCCGATGTCTTCGACGACGATAAGAAATAGTTGGCCCTACAATCTGTTGCCACCATGTGGCCAAAATTATATTTGTGCCAGAAGACTGCTAACATCACCGATTTTTTTATTCTGAGAACATTCTAAACATGTACTCAATAATATTGGCTAAATAATGTAAGAAGAATAACTGAGTATATTTGTGTATTACTGTTCATTGACAGAAGTTAAACCTGCACTATGTAACTTTTCTACAACAGCTATTTACACCATTAAAGAATATCTGAACTAGAAAGTTTCTCAAGAATAAAACACCCATCCACGAGTCAATCCATCCAGGGAATTTTTTCTTAGTACATTTTAATTTTTGACCATGGTGAAATCTCAGATGCCAGTCGTCTTAACAGTGTACAGCTATAACTGTAACTACAACTCAAGCCACTTGAGGCTGCTAATGAGGAAACTTACATAGCGCAGGTTCAGGGGTTAGGGCCTACTTGAAGGATATTTTTGTTCTTCAAAGACATTTGGGGTTGTATTAATTAAACAAGGGGGACATTTTCACTGTCTGTCATTTAAAATGTTACTAGTAGAGCTATATATTTGCCTAGATCATCTTTTTAAAGTCGAAGCCTCTTTGAAGTGTGCACATATACAGATCGACAAGACTCTGCTGTCGAAGTCATGTTACATTATTCTTTGGACACTATAAAATGCTGCTGGGCTGCTTGTAGAGAAATGTACACCGTTCTCTAGTATTGTGCCTCTGTTTACAAGGTGAGTGCATATATATACCTTTAAAATAAAGGTAAATGTGGTTCAAGACATAAATATAAAGCAACTATTCCAAAAAAAATCTCCAGATATTTTTTGTTATATCATTTGTATATATATATATATATATATATCTATATATATATATATATATATATATATATATATATATATATATATATATATATATATATATATATATATATATATATATATATATATTACCGTGTATTATAAAACATTATATGTAGCATAATGTATTATATATTTTGGTTATTTAAAATGAGTAAACCATAACTATAGCCACAAGAAATGTGCTGAAACAAATTAAGAAATCATGTAAAACTATAGGCTATAATATAGGACAATGAATAATGTCCCGAATGACGATAATTGAGATAGATAATAAACAGGGGACTACATACATCATCAAAACATGCCCAAACGTGCCCATGATTAATGATAAAATAAAATTACATTTGTATTTGGAGCACAATACTATACATAGGTCCTACACATACAGAACATCAAATAAAAATATATTTGGTCCAAAGACCTGTAGTCTCAATGCCCTTATAGTTTAAAGCCAACCTGCGTCTAAAAAAGTATTATCTGATCTTTAGTCGATACTGTGCTATTGGTATTGCAGGCCTATTCCAGAACAAATACTGTATTACATGTTTTAATATGGAAAGGGGTTTGTTCAAAGTAGATAGGATGAAGGTGTTAAAGACAGATGAAGGCAAACTAATGGCTATGGGAGGAACATTTCTGACTCTCACAATAAAGACTTATATATCTATGATAAAGACCACATCATGGACCATTTAGTAAACGACATTCGAAATCCACAAATAGTTCCGCTCTTCGAATTTAATGTTGAGATTTTAGCAGAACTAAGTAACTATTTCCATTGGTAGTTTGTTTCCACCGGAGGAATTAAGTGTATGCCAAGAGCGCAACATCCGGTTCCTGTTTATAAACTGTAAGCGCAAGTAACTATTGATGATTGAACGGCTGTATTTAAAAGGTAATACAAGTAACTATGTACATAATGACCCGGACAATAACCATGCAGGTTTTTAATAACATTTTGACGAATACATTTTATGCTGAGAATATGTTGCTATTGATGTTATTATCACGCAGTATAAGTAGTTTGATGTTGGATTGGCACAAGGGTAGCGTTTGTTAATGTAAATAGCGAATTTAAAGCATTTACATACAGCATGTTTTCGCACAACACGACATGCATAACTAAGTATATTCTACCATTCTAAAACTTTGTTTTATTATCGATCATTATGTCTCAAATTAGCCAGAGTTCAGTTGTATGACAATAAAGCAGCTGGGATGATTGCTTCATACAGCCCCAGAAACATGTTTAGTGGTTTACATCAAGATGGACTATTTCGCCTATTTAATGATATATTCCCGTCAACATCTCGTGCCCAGGGTGTTTTAGTAAGTAAGAAGACCTGTTCCGGGAGCCATGACCCGCCACGGAAAGAACTGCACGGCCGGAGCTGTTTACACATACCATGAAAAAAGAAAAGACACAGGCAAGTTAAACGTCTAAAATTATTTTCTCCTACAAGGGAGTCACTTTCATAAAACATGTCTGTAAAATGCAAATAACTAACAAGTCAAGGAACCAAGGAAATAATCTTCCTTTGAATACTTATATTGAACATGACATCCAAAATGCAGCTGCATCCGGCTATGGGACACAGAGTGTGCGACTGGGCAAAGATGCTATCAAAGACTTTGACTGCTGCTGCCTCTCTCTCCAGCCGTGTCGAGACCCTGTTGTAACGTATGCTGCGCTCACCCATATACAGAAACACACACACTTAGCAACAGCCTACTGCTGGTCTGTTCTCATTGCTTTGCTCCATGTCCTCAGGCAAGATGGGTACTTGTATGAGAAGCAGGCCATCCTTGAATACATACTTCACCAGAAGACCGACATTGCCAAGAAAATGAAGGTACATGTGCTTCTGTCTTGAATTGCAGCAAACCACCCACTGTCACATACTTGATATGAACTAGTCTGTGAGTTATGGCTGGTTACTCCAACATCCCAGTCCCAGACCTCAAGTAACACTTTATGACCTAAAGCACCGATCCAATAATGGTGATCTTTATCCATTATTATTATCCAAGTGGTAGTAAATTTGAAGAAAAATGACCCATCGGATGTTGATATCCTCGATTCTCACCCTTGCAAAACATGGAGATTAGTGGTTGGGGGGTAAAATCAATGCATGTGATTATTGGGATCCATACTCATCCTTAATGTAAAAAAAAAGGTAAGACGAAGAAAACAATGTGGATATGATATCACTACCAGAGGGCGCTAAACTGCATTTGCCTGTAGTTGATCAGAACAAATGCAACTATGTACTGTTGTTCTGTTCGGCCACCTTTCTATAGAAAGAAATGGCAGACACTGATGTAACTGTAGAGACCAAACCCCAATCTTAAACCCATACGTTGAACCGCACAAAAGATAACATCATGCCAAAAGAATTATGGTATCTCTATTTTTACAGAATCACAATACATCTCGTATCGTCACTCAACTCAACTCAAATTTATCGCGAGGTCCCTGATGATTCCCGTCCCTAATGGAGATACCTCTTGCTTTGCTATGTGACCCTCACCCCAGGCCTACGAGAAGCAGAAGAAGGTCCAGAAGAGCGACAGCAACCTGGAGTCCAAGTCTGGGGAGCGGGAGCAGGTGGAGAGGTTCAAAACCCGAGAGAGTAGCATCGTCTCCAAACCCCTCAACCCTTTCAGCTCCGGTCAGTGTGAGGAGGGTCTCCATGCTCTGGTGTCGCTCGCCGTTTCTGTTGCTCACTCTTCTTCATCCTTTACACATCTGCTCATTGCTTTATTGCTGTGTCATTGCTTCACGATTTGTTTCCTTCTTAAGTTATATTATTCATGGTAAATAATTATGAAAAGCTCTATAGTGCTACATATTATATTGTTGGTTTTTGTACCAGTCTGGGTTTCTCTTCCCATGTAAAGTACTGTGCAATGTTAATGTGTGCCTGCTGTCCAGGCCAGGGGAAAGAGGCTGCTCCGTCCACCAAGGCTGACAGCCAGAGTGGTGCCAGCACCTCGGCAGGGAGCTCCTCTAAGGCCGACTCGGCGCAGAGTCTGCCCAGCTTCTGGATCCCATCCCTGACGCCTGAGGCCAAGCCCACCCTGCTGAAGAAACCGGTGAGCCACCAGGGATGAGTCGCTCCAATGAGTGGGACACTCTTGGGAGGGAAGAAAGTCCCCACTGCAGTTTATCAGTCGAATATGTACAAAGAATCAGCACAATTGTTTTTGTATAGAGCTGTAAAGTGTACAACAAAGTACACAAATAATTTAAACAGTTACCAAATCATAATGGTAACTTTTGAATTGTGGTGTCCCTCATATTCTTTGGATGAAAATAAAAAGCATGGACATTTAAATTGAAAAAAACCCAACCAAAAACAGCAACTGCAAAACATGTCTCGTTTGTGTTTAAAATACTGTCCTCTTTTAATCCTTGTGTGTTTTGAGAGGTTTCTCCCTCACTTGTTGTTTGGTATCAATGGTCATGTCACAGGCACCCTTGACTGTTTGTTTATGCCACTTGCTTGTCTTGGCTGTCATTCACCTTTTATTCTGACACTCATTGACCCCCCCCAGAGTAAGACAGTGCTGTGCCCGATGTCGGGGCGTCCCATCAAGATGAATGGGCTGATCACAGTGCGCTTCACCCCGCTGGACCCCAGCCTGGACCGCGTGGCCCTGCTCACACGCCAGGTCAGACACCGCTCACAGCTCCACCTGGTTAAAGAGGAGCTCCACACTCACCCAGTAGCAGCTCCACCTGGTTAAAGAGGAGCTCCACACTCACCCAGTAGCAGCTCCACCTGGTTAAAGAGGAGCTCCACACTCACCCAGTAGCAGCTCCACCTGGTTAAAGAGGAGCTCCACACTCACCCAGTAGCAGCTCCACCTGGTTAAAGAGGAGCTCCACACTCACCCAGTAGCAGCTCCACCTGGTTAAAGAGGAGCTCCACACTCACCCAGTAGCAGCTCCACCTGGTTAAAGAGGAGCTCCACACTCACCCAGTAGCAGCTCCACCTGGTTAAAGAGGAGCTCCACACTCACCCAGTAGCAGCTCCACCTGGTTAAAGAGGAGCTCCACACTCACCCAGTAGCAGCTCCACCTGGTTAAAGAGGAGCTCCACACTCACCCAGTAGCAGCTCCACCTGGTTAAAGAGGAGCTCCACACTCACCCAGTAGCAGCTCCACCTGGTTAAAGAGGAGCTCCACACTCACCCAGTAGCAGCTCCACCTGGTTAAAGAGGAGCTCCACACTCACCCAGTAGCAGCTCCACCTGGTTAAAGAGGAGCTCCACACTCACCCAGTAGCAGCTCCACCTGGTTAAAGAGGAGCTCCACACTCACCCAGTAGCAGCTCCACCTGGTTAAAGAGGAGCTCCACACTCACCCAGTAGCAGCTCCACCTGGTTAAAGAGGAGCTCCACACTCACCCAGTAGCAGCTCCACCTGGTTAAAGAGGAGCTCCACACTCACCCAGTAGCAGCTCCACCTGGTTAAAGAGGAGCTCCACACTCACCCAGTAGCAGCTCCACCTGGTTAAAGAGGAGCTCCACACTCACCCAGTAGCAGCTCCACCTGGTTAAAGAGGAGCTCCACACTCCAGATGAACCTGCACTGACCCCGCCACGTCTGGCCAAACACACACAGCAGTTGACCTGAACCATCACATTAAAAGCAGTGAACTTGGATTGATTATTTGTTTTGTAAAGTCAAATTAAAGGCACAGTATGGAACAAATTAAAGGCACAGTATGTAACATTAACACTGAGCTGTTAAAATGGACACCGCAGTCCAAGGTCACAATATTGCAGAGAGTTCTCTCCGCCTGCCCCCTCCCTCCCAGACTGGAGGACCACGCGGGTTGCCAGGTTGAGGACGCTGAACAAACAGACGAGCTGAGAGCAGAATTCTATTTTGATATGACGAGCCACGACGTGTTCTACACTGCAAGTTCATCAGCTGATGTACACATTTGCAATTTATTTATAGTTTGCAAATTGTGAAGCAGCTCATGTGGCATCTGTCTTGATGTCCATCTGGGCTCTAAGCTGTCGCCATCTTTCAAATGTAGCTAAAAGATTTATCCATATTTTAGTACAGTTCTGGTCTTGGGCGTTTTTTCAAAGAGGACAAAGCTTTTTAGGCCACTGTGTGTGTGCCCATTTGTTTCATATCTGGCAACCCGGGTCGTCCAAAGTGAATCACAACCAACCAGGCCAAAACTAAAAGGAGAATACCGACTGGCATTGCTGTCGGAGAAGCCAGTATTTATTTCAACTTAAATTTTTCCTTCATCTCTGATGACATATTATGGTCATTTAATGATTTAGTAGAGTTAGAAATTAAAAATTAAAATAAAAATAATTTATGAAGAACAGCCATGTTTATATTCTTCTTCTTCTTACTATTATTATTATCATCATTATTACATAGTGTCGGCAGCCCTTCAGAGCCCACTGTGCTCTTTAGGTGTGGATCTCATACTGAGCAACTCCTGGATAAGGTTGAGAATCCACTGCAGGAAACTTGCACACTGGAGATTCAGATGTCAGAATGATCAGAAGAACATGCATTGGTTGTGATTCCATGTTTCCCCACAGGACCGATATGTGTGTGCTGTGACCAAGGACACGTTGGGGAACAGCCTCCCCTGTTCTGTCCTCAGACCCTCGTGAGTAGCCTCAAGAAAAATGTAAAGCAACAAAAACAATTCAGACGGGGATCGTGGGATTATTGTCTTCATCAGGGATATTCTGCAGTAAATAACATGGTGGTAGTCCAGTATCTGACTGATAAGTCTACATTACCTCTCGGCCAACAACCTCCTACCCCATTTGTTGTGCTGCCAGTCAATTGAAGCCGGCTGTGTTCCCAGCGACTGCTCTCACCCCTCTGTCCACTAGGGGGGCTGTGGTGACTCAGGAGTGCGTGGAAAGGCTGATCAGGAAGGACATGCTGGATCCCGTCACTGGAGACAAGCTGGCCGAAAAGGACATCATCCTGCTGCAGCGGGTCAGTGCACTGCAACCACCTCAAAACTGTGGCCTCACAATGCTTCTCTGGAAGCTCATTCTGTCATCCTGAAAGCTTGGGATACTTTCATCACAGTCAGTCTATATGTAATAGGTTATATTGTAACCAATACGAGGGGTGTAAATCACAAATTTCATCGCGATACGATATTCTACCGATTGTTTGGACAACGATGCGGTATTTGCTGACATCACAAAGCCCGCCGTTACGATTGTGGTTCGAGGCAGGGGTCCTGCGATGAGACGATGTCATACGCCCATTCATCAGTTGCATTTATCAACTCACAAAAAGCAACTAAAATATAATTTGACACTATTATTACTGAACCCTTCCAGGCATTTAAATGCCTGGAAGTCTGTTTGTTTAAAAGTCTGTTTGTCACTAAAATGTGCCAGTTTCTAATAATTGAGTGTAAATGTTTTTTTTATCACTTAACTTAAAGCCCTTGTTATGAACATAAACTGTGATGCTTCATCACCTTGTGCTGCTCAGTGGTTTAAAGGTACTGAGCTTTAAAATTTCACATCCTATAAAAGAAGCCATAAATAACTTTAATTTCCTATTTTTATCATTAACATATTTTTGTCAGTTAGGTCACCACTTAACCCCTGCTTTTAAGTGCAAATGCAGTTTAAGTGCAAGATCGACACGGATCGATGTTTTCCCTTTGCATCGATCATGTTGAGTCATTTCTAATTGAATCGATACATCCGTCCAGATTGAGGGATTGTTACCCCTAATAAAAACATGCATGACAGGGGCGGCTTCCCCCTGCAACGTGCCAGGCCTCTGCCCCATTTCTATTCACTGTGTGACTTGGCTTGACGTGGCTTGTCTGCCATCAGGCTTTACTTATGAACAGCCTTTAGTTGACTTTACTTATGAACAGCCTTTAGTTTACTTTAGTTATGAACAGCCTTTAGTTTACTTTAGTTATGAACAGCCTTTAGTTGACTTTAGTTATGAACAGCCTTTAGTTGACTTTAGTTATGAACAGCCTTTAGTTGACTTTAGTTATGAACATCCTTTAGTTGACTTTAGTTATGAACAGCCTTTAGTTGACTTTAGTTATGAACAGCCTTTAGTTGACTTTAGTTATGAACAGCCTTTAGTTGACTTTAGTTATGAACAGCCTTTAGTTGACTTTAGTTATGAACAGCCTTTAGTTGACTTTAGTTATGAACAGCCTTTAGTTGACTTTAGTTATGAACATCCTTTAGTTGACTTTAGTTATGAACAGCCTTTAGTTGACTTTAGTTATGAACAGCCTTTAGTTGACTTTAGTTATGAACATCCTTTAGTTGACTTTAGTTATGAACAGCCTTTAGTTGACTTTAGTTATGAACAGCCTTTAGTTGACTTTAGTTATGAACATCCTTTAGTTGACTTTAGTTATGAACAGCCTTTAGTTGACTTTTGTTATGAACAGCCTTTAGTTGACTTTAGTTATGAACAGCCTTTAGTTGACTTTAGTTATGAACAGCCTTTAGTTGACTTTAGTTATGAACAGCCTTTGGGTGACTTTAGTTATGAACAGCCTTTAGTTGACTTTAGTTATGAACAGCCTTTGGGTGACTTTAGTTATGAACAGCCTTTAGTTGACTTTAGTTATGAACAGCCTTTAGTTGACTTTAGTTATGAACAGCCTTTAGTTGACTTTAGTTATGAACAGCCTTTAGTTGACTTTAGTTATGAACAGCCTTTAGTTGACTTTAGTTATGAACATCCTTTAGTTGACTTTAGTTATGAACAGCCTTTAGTTGACTTTAGTTATGAACAGCCTTTAGTTGACTTTAGTTATGAACAGCCTTTAGTTGACTTTAGTTATGAACAGCCTTTAGTTGACTTTAGTTATGAACAGCCTTTAGTTTACTTTAGTTATGAACAGCCTTTAGTTGACTTTAGTTATGAACAGCCTTTGGGTGACTTTAGTTATGAACAGCCTTTAGTTGACTTTAGTTATGAACAGCCTTTAGTTGACTTTAGTTATGAACAGCCTTTAGTTGACTTTAGTTATGAACATCCTTTAGTTGACTTTAGTTATGAACAGCCTTTAGTTGACTTTAGTTATGAACAGCCTTTAGTTGACTTTAGTTATGAACAGCCTTTAGTTGACTTTAGTTATGAACAGCCTTTAGTTGACTTTAGTTATGAACAGCCTTTAGTTTACTTTAGTTATGAACAGCCTTTAGTTGACTTTAGTTATGAACAGCCTTTGGGTGACTTTAGTTATGAACAGCCTTTAGTTGACTTTAGTTATGAACAGCCTTTGGGTGACTTTAGTTATGAACAGCCTTTAGTTGACTTTAGTTATGACCAGCCTTTGGGTGACTTTAGTTATGAACAGCCTTTAGTTGACTTTAGTTATGAACAGCCTTTAGTTGACTTTAGTTATGAACAGCCTTTAGTTGACTTTAGTTATGAACAGCCTTTAGTTGACTTTAGTTATGAACAGCCTTTAGTTGACTCTAGTTATGAACAGCCTTTGGGTGACTTTAGTTATGAACAGCCTTTAGTTGACTCTAGTTATGAACAGCCTTTAGTTGACTTTAGTTATGAACAGCCGTTGGATGTGAATCCAAAGGCTGCTTTGTGAGGCGACTCATTAACTAATTTAGAATATTCTGGCACATGGGATTGGCCTAATCATGTTATATTATACATATTATTTGCATTCAGCTTATTTTATTTTTTTAAGTATTGAATTAATTTCAGGATACTGGTATGTGTTTTAATGAACATGACCTCCATCTATTGACCTGACTGTTGTTGTTTGTTTGTTTGTTTGTGACTGCTGTTGTTTGTTTGTCTGCCCTCAGGGAGGAACTGGCTTCGCAGGGTCTGGAGTGTCTCTGAAGGCCAAAGAGGCCCGGCCTGTGATGCAAGTGTGAGGGCTCTGTGGTGGAGGAGGAGGTGGAGGAGGTGGAGGAGGTGGAGGAGGTGGAGGAGGTGGAGGAGGAGGTGGAGGAGGTGGAGGAGGTGGAGGAGGTGGAGCTGCTGGGGTGGTGGTGACAGCAGTGTGGAGGCGTTGGTGGACACGCTGACATGAAGGGCACGCAGAAGGCTGCTCATATGAGTTGAATGTTTGGTAACCGTGTTTTCCAGCTTTTTTTTTTGGTATTTTTGGGCTTGCTTCTCGTAGATGTTAATTTTGTTTTTATTTGTGCAGAAAATAAATCTTTCCAGACAATACTATCTTTGCTTTTGTTTGATAAACTACGAAAAAGAAAAGAAGAAAGTGAAGAAATACATTTACAATTGTATTCACCCTTTCAGTCATTACATAAAATATATTAATAGACATAACCAATTAAAATAGTTGGGTTGATGTTGTCCTACCGATATCAATTCATGTAGGACACTCACAGGCAAAAATGTAACACTGTTTGTAAAATTGTGGTGATGTATAAAAAATGTGGCATTAGCAATTAGCAATATTGTAAGAATTTGGTTAAACTCATTACACAATTTTGCATAATGATCCAAGCCCCCTAATGGGCCAGAAGATGATTTTTTAATTCCACGAGTGATGAGAATGATTTCTATTGTTCTAATAAGCTGTGGTTTGGTCATTTTAATGTAGACCAATCATGTGCGAAGAGTTGGAGTGACAGCACAGCAAATTGTGTGCGCCAACCAAAAGAACCATTGAACTGGCTAGCATGACGTGTACTTATTTTTACTTTGCAAATGATGATCTATTGCAATATGCTTCTGTATTTTTTTTTTAAAAGAGATCATTGAAGAATATAAGTGGCCATTGGGCTTCTCATCCCATTTCATCTTGAAATCCAATACAAGCAGTGAGGCAGAGCACTTGGACCTGGAGGTCACAGTTCATCGTGTTCCTCTACCGCCATGCCTCCGTAGTCGGTGATGGTGCTGACCCGTATGAAGTCTTCTTTGTCCAGAATCTCCCGGAGGGACAAACGACCGTCCTAGCCGAAAACAAGACGAGGAGGACATGAATGAGAGCAGGGCAGAGGTTGGGGAAATGCTACAGTAATGATGTAAAAACTGTTACAAATGTACAATGTGCTACTTTATTACTCACCTCCTTAATTATCCCAACCAGCAGGGTGAAGATCATATAATTTAAATGTTACAATACGTTAGGCTAACCAAGTTTTAATACCTACATTATTTGCATTACTATGTAAAGTAATGCAAAGTGCTCTTTGAAAGATTTAAAAGCTATCATTTGTGAGATGCATTATTATTATTATTATTATTATTATTATTATTATTATTATTATTATTATTATTATTATTGAGGGTTGTTTGTTTTGTTGGAAATGGCATAGCAACTGAGGAAAAGGAGAAGGCGCTGTGAGAATATCTGTCTCTAGTTGTCTGCCTGGCCCTGTACGAGACAGTTGACATGTTGGACCGCCCGGGTCATTCATGCTTCTCTGGCCTGGTTGGTTCAGGAACCTCATTTGTAAATCCCATTCTCGCACGCGTTCAAGTATTTTTAGATTGTATTTTCACAAGCTCTCTTCCGCTCTCCCTTACCTACAGCAGCTCTAAATGATGTATTCTCTTATCATTAGGCATGACATTTAACACATTAGTTAAAGTCACACAAATATACAATATATATATATATAAACACAATATATTAACAACAAAGATTAAAAATCTAGAAAAAAGCAACATGGCTTTATTTAATCTTCACAGAGAGAGAGATTTCTTTCTTTCTCTTACATGGCTTGGAGAAATGTCAAATGCTCTGACAGGCACATGTATTCTTTACATGTGCCAAATGGAGTGAGCCATGGCTGTATGATCGCGTGTGCTGTAAAAAACAACATATATGAAGAACAGAGGCGCGTGTACGTCTGCATTGTGTACATGTACATATTTCTACATAGATCCTGTTCACGTGGATGCAATAGGATAGCTGTAAACCATTGTTAAAGAATAACCAACAAACACTTAAAACCAATCTGCAAGAATAGCACCACCTCTGGTTGAAGTCGATATTTCGGGTTACCTCAAATTGATTAGAGGTGATTAAACTTCACAGGTTGAGGTCACAAGCCACCAGTTTGAGGCAAAACAAAATGGTAATGGCTGTGTTGTTTTGTGCTGTCCATGCTGGTTGATTTTCAATGTGTGTTGGTTACATGTTAGCATGTTAGCTCGAATGATGTGCATTGTGTGAAACGCCAAACTTCCGTTGACCTCCCATAAAAAAGTTTCTGCATAAGACTGCAGTATAAATATATTGACAAATCCAATTGACTTCCTTGACTGTAACCAGCACTGACATACCAATTACCCCCGACCACTGCACCCCCAACCCCAAAACATACAATCTGTGTAAAAAAAAATCACTTGCATATGAATGTATATGACTGCATACACAAACAGGATACCCATCGCCATCCTCCTCCCATATTTGTTCTTCTCAGCCCCCTGTCCCCCCCCCCCCACTCTGTAAGCCCCGCCCCCTCCTTGGCCATGTGGCATCATCAAAGCTCATCGTGTCTCTTGGTGAGGTCCTCTCCGTAGTTCGTCGCCTGGCTCCCCACAAACATGTTCCAATTGGCCAGAATCTCCTCCTTGCTCATCTTGTCGTCCTGCGCGCATTCATACACCGTCAGCCAGATTGAACCCATCATTGGGGAAGGAGGAAGGAGGAAGTTGTGTGTGTGTGTGTGTGTGTGGGGGGGGGGTATGATTGATAGTAAAAAGATGAAGAGAGAGAGAGAGTGAGAGAAAGAAAGAAAGAAAGAAAGAAAGAAAGAAAGAAAGAAAGAAAGAAAGAAAGAAAGAGATATAAATTAAATAAAAGATAATGATAGGCCTCAATGTTGAAGTGATAAAAGAGAGATGGGGTAAGACAAAGAGGGGGGGGGGGGGGGGGGAGACAAGCTTGTTAGAATTAACAGGTCATTACACCCAATTATTCCCATTATGCTGATTATTTGCGTGACGCTGGTGACAGTGATTGCATGAGCGTGTGATGTGAGCCGTGAGTGTTGGGCCCTCCATCAGCCTGCAGGGCTGCTGGGCCGCCTGGCCGCAGCCGGGACCACCACACTGCCCACCGCTCACCTGGATGAGCGCAGAACAGAACACCCTCTCGCCCCCTCGGCTTCCCTTTCCCCCTCCATATCAGAAGGGAGGTGAACAACGAGTCCCTCGCATTAGTGCTTCAACAGGCTGCTGGATATTACTCTGAATTTTAGAGTTGGACATAAGAGCAATCCCAGAATAACTAGCGTGGTTTGGGGTTTTGAATAAGGCATGATTGGGATCATGGAATGCCATTTATGACATTTTAAATCAATAATGTTGAGTTGAGATTAGGATTTAATTGGGTTGGGTTTGAGTTTCTATATGATGGAGGAAGACTTCTAGTGGAATATTACTATTTGTATTAATACTATTGTAAACTGTCCACACTCTGCTTGCTCTGTCACTTTGGGGAATCTCAGAGATGTTCATTCTCCGACGCAAACTTACATTTTATATTACATTAAATTTTTTAATGGTTCAAATTAGTGCCAGGCAAATGACACCTGCCAAGTGACATCATCGGGTACTAATTTTAACCCCTAAAAAAATGTTTTGAAGTCAACAATGATACGGCACATGGAACTGATGGAGCTCACCACCATTGTTCTTTGTGCATTCTGTGCATTATGTCTTGTTTCTGCTTGTCTGTTGTGCTTGTCACCCATATGTCATTTGTGTATTTGGTGGCTTCCAGATTCCCTACAAAGGATTCATAAGGAGTCAAGTATCTTATCCCTTTTCTGAAAGTCTCCAACATCCATCAGAGCGGTAGAGCAGAGGAGAGCATCCAACACCTACCTTGTCTGTGTCCGTCTCATGGATCAGGTGTTTGGCCTCATTGTCAGCATGGTCCACCTCCGTGGGGAGCACCCACTGAGCCACCTCACTGGCGTCCAGGTAGCCGTTCTGGACAGACAGACAGACAGACAGACAGAGGGACAGACAGACCAGACACATGGTCTTGGATTCAAACTCCATCTTGCTTGGATATTGATCATTTCAAGGGAACAAACCAATTTGAGATTTGAATTTGAGGCACCTTAAAATGTGCAAAATAACATAACAGTGTGAATACAATCAAGATAAAATACACACACAGGTTGACAGTATACACTAAAAGACTACAGTCAAATATGACTGTACAATGATCCTATGATCCTAAACAATATGACTGTACTATGTTCATACACAATATGTATGATAGACACTATCATGCTATATGACCCAATACAAACTGCTGTAAACAGCTGTAATTGTATAGGATCATAGGATGCTAATACAATATTGATTACAGTGTTACTAATAACTCACATTGTTGACGTCTCTGAACTCTGAAAAGTGCTTCCTCTCAGTGACCACCCAGTCTGGCTCCTTCTCCCCATCCTCCGCTGTGAACATGTCCCCTGAGAACCACATGGCTCACTTTACAATCACAGCCCTTTTCATTTGTGATCACCACAAAGCACAAACCGGATGGACTGCCCCAAAATGCAGGTCACACTGTGGTTGGTGAGCCATTCTGTTGAGACACTCTGTCGCACCAGAGATGGTGCAGTTCTTGACTTTTTTGGACTTTCTTAATTTCAACCACCGTTCTAGAAGAAAACTGAGATCAGAAACTAATTTGGAAGGGCTGCTTTGTGTTTCAGTTGGTTGTTAAAAAAGCACAGTGTAGTTGTTCTACATGTCTGTTAGAAAAGAGAAAGAGACTGACAGAGAGAGAGAGAGAGAGAGAGAGAGAGAGAGAGAGAGAGAGAGAGAGAGAGAGAGAATAGGCTGCCTACCAATGTATTCATGAATGTCCACCTTTCCATCGCCGTTCTTGTCAATGTCATCCATTGTTTCCTAGGTGACAAAAGGGTAAAGTATAGATGTATCACATGGTATCATCTTGGGGAAAATTATAATGTTTGGTTGAAAATGTTTGGTTACAAATGTTTCCCGCAATCCAGACCACATATTCCTGAAACAGTTGCCGATCACCGATACGGTTTCATTATTTTCGAACATAGAATGTCCCATGACGATACAGGTGGATACAGGTGAATACAGGTGGATACAGGTGAATACAGAGAGGGAAAAGGTTTATGGTGTGGCAATGGGTGGTCACCTGCACCACCAGGTCCCTCATGAAGTCAAACTCCTCGGGGTGCAGGAAGGCGGTGAACTCCTCCCGCGTGGCGATGCCGTCGTGGTCGCGGTCCGCCTCCTTGAAGCGCCGCTGGTCTCGGCTCTGCATGGCCTTGTAGGTGGCCTTCTCCTCCACGTCGTCAAACTCCTCGCCTGGTTCGCCGGCGGGATGCGTTAGCCGAGTACAATTAGCGCTGTTACGACAGCCGTGCATGCACGTCATGGAAGCTAACTGGGTTATATTGAATTATAGATCAGCAACAAGGATACGATTTTGTTTAGTTCAGTGGCTTTTCAGTTCCCGACTAAATCAACTTGAAATATTTAGCAAAGGAAGTTGATATTATAATGGATTAAAGGGAACATAAAATGAAACTCAAGCCGCATGTGCCTAGCCTAGCTACATTAGCATAAGGGTATTTAAACAATCTCCTTGCAGTGGGTAATTAGTGGTTGCAACTCGGGGTTGTAAAGTGGTACTTTGCCACCACTTCCAACAGGTGTTTGGTGTTTGATTGGCTGAACCAGCTGTCAGTAACACTCATCTGTGAGCCTCAGCTAGCAGCGTCAGCTGGGGGGGCGGGGCTTGGTCGTCTCAAGTCTTAACAATGCAGGACTCCGCCCCTTTGTCCTTCCCCTCCCTCTCCAGGCTACACCTGGGTTATTGCCCTGAGCTACTTTCTTCAATAAGAAATGCAAAGCTCCCTTTTCTCCCAGCGCCCGGGCTCCTCGCACCGTGGTAGTAGCCGTAGGTGGTGTTCTTGTACTCCTCCCAGCTGATCTTGTCGTCTCGGTTCTGGTCGTACTCCCTCCAGTGTTTGTTCACGTTCTCCTCGATGTACCTCCTCTGGCGGTGCTTGATCCAGTAGTGGAGCTCCCCGTGGCTCACGTAGCCGTCCTGGTCCGTGTCGATGCGGCCCACAATCTTCCTGCAACAAGAATGGAGTCGGTTAAAACCAACAATGTTTGTGAGGTAGGAAAGGTTGCAGGTTCTCCAAACTCTAGTGTAAACTTTGGATAAAACCTGTGGCTGGAGCTGACTTATATCACTAATATCTAATATATTCTATTATATATTATATATTATATATATATTATATATATTATACTAATATATTATATCACTAATATACATCACCCAGATTTCCCACCAAATTTATAGGGGGAGGATCCTCTGAGTATACTGACATTACATTTTTGTACATGCATATTGAAAAAAATGTGCTTATAGATAGTGGATAAGGGTAGATAAAGAGTATCCCTTGGGTTAAGATTAAGGGAAGTTTCTGGCTCAATTTTTGGGACTGACAGGAAGCCCTTCAAAGCTCTATATCTGAACGGCACATGTTCGTTGAGATGGACACTTTATAGAGATAACTAGTCAGACACATTCATAAACGTATCAATCTCAGCCTATGGCACTAACTTACAAGTCTAGTGCCATAGGAGGAACGAGTCTCCCTTAATTTACACCTCTGTGTGTGTTAATTGTAATGTTAGTCTCATGTTGATCTAATGTTACTGTTTGATCCTTCGACGTCGGCTCTTCCTGTCATTGTGAAGCAGAATTCACCAAGCATTGGATTGTTGACCCACTAGTAGGAAACATGGGCTGTTATTAGACCGTTGTGAGACAAGGTTTGACCCAGCATCAGGTCGTATGCAAGTGGTTTGATGTCACTGTTAATCATTATATGAGGTTAGTGAAAGTCTAGCTAGAGACTAGCTAGTATATTGTAGTCTGATATGAGTCTAGTGCAAATGTTAGGCTAATGTTGGTCTGATGTTAGTGTTAATGTAATGCTGGTCTAATGTTATTGTTAGTCTAATGACGGTCTAATGTTATTGTTATTCTGATGCCAGTTTGACGTGAGCGGAACGTACGCCAGCCTGATTTTGCTCTCCTCCGGGGTGAGCTGGTCAAAGGTCTTGGACTCCTCCTTGCCCAAGAAGGCCTCATGGTCATACTGGAAGTCAGTGGCATCTTTGTGGGCGTGATCACTGAGGTCACCATGGCGATGTACGCGCTTTTCCTGAGCGGGTACGGCGAAGGATGTGCTCGCAAGGAGGAGGGATGACACAAGTAGCCTCAGCAACATTTTCAGTCTAAATGATGGAGGGTTAGAGAGAGAGAGAGAGAGAGAGAGAGAGAGAGAGAGAGAGAGAGAGAGAGAGAGAGAGAGAGAGAGAGAGAGAGAGAACATATTGTTTTTACAGAGCCTACATTTCCTTGAAGTATAAGGTCATGTAGAGTAATATAGTGCTCATAACGATTATATAACATTTATTGACAGGTAAATGTAATATGCCTTGGTAATGACTGAATTAAACTATGAATGACTAAACGTAATGCAATTGTCTGACTCTATGGGCACTCAACGATCTGCACTTCTAACACTCACAATGCGTTCGTGCACAATTCCGAATATTGAGCCAAAAATCGTATCTTAATAACAGATACAGGCAGGCTAAGTGTTAAACAAAATCCACGTAAAAAGTTTGGTAATCACGAAAAACGTTAAACTCATCTATTGAAAAAGATGCTGAAACAACTCCAGGGGAAAACACTCACCAGTTTGGGGCAACACCTGAAGATGTTTTGGGGTATAGGAGAGTACCATTGACTGTATATATGGAGAGTACGCGTTGGCAGTCGCCCTTGCCCCCTTTAAATTCTACAGTACGGGGAGGCGGTGTCCTTCTTTTTGGACAACCATTCACACGAGGTTTAACGTGAACAGTAACCAATACAAAGTTGCAAAGTTTTGTAACGGTGTTTAAGTGCATTCGATTGGCTGTCAGGCGCCACGTTGGCACGAGGACGCGCGTTGCAGAACCATCCATCGCTAGAGCGCGCGTGAAAATATGCTGCTAAAGTTCCGACTTGAAAGTTTTCATCAGCATTTGGTTCTGTCGCCGATATGAGCAACGTGTCCGCACAAAGCAACCGCACGCCATGCCTGAACCATCTAAATAATTTATTTCACTGACTACTTTATCGCTGAGCCTAGTTTTAAATATTTGAAATTGTATTCGAATACTATATCATTTAATTTATTCGTGTTTGCTTCTTGGTGACAAAATATGAATTCGCATGACCGAATATCACGCCCAGCAGCATTATGTTACACTTATTCCCCCAACACCACAACGCCCAGATTATCAAGACAAGACGCCTGGGGGCAGGATAGGATGCTTTATTGTTTAGTTTTAGAAGGAACCAGAAGCCTTTGTTCAGGATGACGCTCGAAGAACTGCTTTTACTGTCGTAATTGTAGAAATTATTAAAGGCTAAACAAAGTACCGACATAGCGCTAGGCATCTAATTTCCCTGCGTGTGTATGTCGCTCGTTTGTCGCTTGCAGTAGTAGGCCTCTCATAACTAACACAAAGTCGACTTCTGTTAATTAATCAGCACCAGGATAAAGCATGATCACAATTGTCGACAGGTCTTAAATAATAGGTTTACTTATTAATGTTGGCGTATTTATGAATATGCCAATTAACTGTTGTATGTGTCTAGCTAATCCCCTAATTCACCACTCAGGCATGCATATACCCCCTGCTGGTTGTTTGACTTTCTGTTTTGCCTCCCATTAGTCTCGTTTTGGGATTAGAAAAGGCCTGTCATTGTAGCAAAAAAGGAAAAAAACGTCTATGGCGGTTTTTTGTTGCATGACGTTTAACCACGGTTATAGTTGGCCTACAAATATCTTGCTAATAAATATACAAAATATACTACCTATGCTATATGTGTGTCTGTTTCTGGGACAGTGTTAATCTGTTTTCTAGTTTAGTATCACTTCCTTTGCAACACCATTGCATTACTGTTGTAGGCTTACAAGTTATTTGCTTATTGTGACACTGCATGCTTCTCATGTTACCACAACATAATATAGGCCAACCTAATTGTTTCAATTCACTTAATGAGATGGTCCTCTCGTTTATACATATGAACTTGTATATTCATCAGATATTCAATTGCAAACATCAACTACTGTTGGGTTCAGTTCAACACTTGATGTTAGGTTGTATGGGTTGAGGTTAGCATGTAGGTTAGCATGTATGTTACATTCAGTGTGAGCGCGCAGTGTGAGCCTGAACGCTGCATATGGATCAGTAGGACGTCCCGCCGTCCTGCAGTCTGCAGACAGCGGCTGCTAATAGGGCCCCCGCTTCACACCGCACATCCCAGTGACCACATCACTGTTTAGTAATTAGGCCTGAAATGAGTGGTCAATATGGGGAAACACTGCTGCAGTTCAAACTGCTGCAGTGGTCCTCATGTGGGACGCGGCAGAGCCTTCATTAGCCCAGGTTACGGTGTAGATACGGTGGTTTAGGATTGTACAGTCATACACCTAACTCCTTTAGGTTCTCTCCATGTGGCAGAGAATCGCCCCCAACACAATCCCATGATGCATTCTGATGGACAAGCCCTATTGCATCTCAACCATCTCAAAGCATCAACATGTCCTATAGGGGAAGTAATCCCTTTTCATTTTGTCATAAAGCAAAAGAAAATAAACTGCTTGGCAGTTGCCAAAAAGTTGCTGCATGGCTCAACTTTTTAACAGTAAATATGATTTAAATAAATATGATGACTAGGTAAATGAATGTGATAACATCTGGTACATCTGGACATATGGATCATCTTGGTGTGTTCATATTTAACGCAGGAGGATCATTGCATGCCCATAAACACTAGAAGATGAATTAATCTTTCAATTCAGCGTCTCGTGCGTTCAAACCTTCATCTTGGCTACAACATTTTCCTCTGATTTGCAAGGCATTTAGGAATTAAAACCGACAGCAACGATCCCATTCACACATGCACTTCTGCACCTCCCAGGTCTGTGTCTCCACAGCCAGATGTGGTGGGTATGACATCCGGAGAGCTCGCTCCATGGCCCCCAGCCCTAGCACACCAGACACAGCAGCACTGACCCACAAAGGCCAGAGACATCGCTGGGATCTTGGCACCGGCGACTATACCTACAAGCTAATATGTGTCTTGTGTTGAGTGGCATAACTTTTCTCTTGATGTTTAGAAACAAAGTTACAATGGGTGACTGAATGACTATTGTTTCTTACTCACTGTCCATCTCACTAATTATATAGATTTTCAGTAACATGGCTTCACAAGTACATAAGCATCCACATATAAGACAAACAATTCCTGAAATCCTTATTATTGTACTAAGCAGCTAAATATTTTTTTTCTTTGAGCCCTATACGTCTCACCCTTTACACCACATCTTCACCCCCCCCCCCCCCCCCTCGCTCTCTCCCATTTTCAACCTCTGTGCTCCCCCCCCCCCCCCCCTGCCTGGCCCTGCGGTGCTGTGTCTGCTTCCGTGGAGCAATCGAAGGTGACATGGGCAGCGAGTGAGGACGGGGGGGGAGGGGGAGGCCAGCCCGCGCCACAGTGTAGCCCGCGGGCATACAACGGCAGAGGAAGGGAGGGAGGGGGGAGAGAGAGGGAGAGAGAGAGAGAGAGAGAGAGAGAGAGACGGACAAAGAATGGGAGGGAATAGGCGAGAGATTGAGAGGGAGAGGGAGAGAGAGGGAGATGTGCTGGGCTAGGCTGTAGTTCATAAGAAATGAATATTTCAGCGTTAATGTATCGTAGCTGATCCCAGCCCCTCCTCACTCTCTTAACAAGGGCTGCTTGTTTGCCAGTGTGTGTGTTTGTTTGTGTGTTTGTGCGTTTGTGTGTGTGCAGAGGTGGTCACCGAAGGTAAAGTAGTGACAGCGTGATTTTTCAAATGTATGCATGCGTGTGTAGTAGACAACCCCACAGTCACCCCCTCCAACCACACACACACACACACACACAAACAGACACACACACACACACACACACACACACAAACACACACACACACACACACTCACATCGGCCACACATGTGCATTGTTTTTGTTTTAAAGATATGATGTTAATTTGTTCCGGCGTGGTTGCCATGGTGAACTCCCAACCCCCCAATCTGCACAAACACACACACACACACACACAGACACGCAAGTGCACACATATACACACACCCTCTGCACCCACTGGCGAGGGCAAGAGAGAGAGTGAGAGATAGAGAATGGGAGACAGAGGGTGACAGAGAGGAAGTAACAAGAGTCTAAAAAAGCTGCCCTGAAGCGGCCATCATATTCAAGGAGCATGCACACTGCACGTTGCTGCATGGGAAAACACAACACACACGCAAACATACGCACACACGCACACACATGGCTGCACGCGCTCACACAGACACATACACACAACCCTGCCTGCATGCATACATGCCCGTTCAACTGCTGCCATTTCAGTTTAGTTTTTTTTTAAATAATATTGCAATAGTAGAGAATCTTTTTGAACGTTGACGTAAATGTTTTTAAGATCTATCTTATGAGAGAGTTTGAGATGGCAGAGACAGAGCAAGACACATGGAAGAGAGGGAGGGACACAGTGGACAGAGTGATGCAGAGCAGTGAAGGTTGAAGCAGAGAGAGGCGAGGAAGGGAGAGAGCAGGAGGGGGGGGAGGAGGAGGGAGGGAGGGGAGGAGGGGGGGGGGGAGGGGAGGGGGAGAGAGTGTGGAGTCTTGTCAACCGGAAGTAAAACATGTTGACACCCTCCTCCTTCCCCATCTCCCCCTTGTTTCTGTGTGCGTGTGTCCTCTTAAGCCCCCTCCCCCCCCCCCCCCCCCCCCCCCCCCTCCCCCCTCATCTGCTCAAGTCATCCTGCGGTCTCCCCCTGTGTGTTTACCTCCACAACTCTCCCCAAGTTACACTACTGCCCCCATGGCTAACTTTCCTTATCTATCTATCTATCTATCTATATCTATCTATCTATCTATCTATCTATCTATCTATCTATCTATCTATCTATCTATCTATCTATCTATCTATCTATCTATCTATCTATCTATCTATCTATCTATCTATCGATCTATCGATCTATCTATCTATTTGTCTGGCATGGGTTCATTAAATCCACAAATTGGATTTATTAAAACGTGGCCACATTGTGGATGATGGGATTATAAATCCATCATTAGTATGAGTATTTCCTGAGTATCTTCTACTTAGCCTTCCTTGTTGTTGTGTCTTTGGGTACAGGGGGTACGCTTTTTCCTCCTTGGAGCTAATCCAATGAAATATGCAAATAAGATGTCATGACCATGTCAAAGTGCAGTCAGAGAGAAAACACGCACAAACACACCACTGCATGCACCGTGTGAGTGTGTTGTGTGTGTGTGTGTGTGTGTGTGTGTGTGTGTGTGTGTGTGTGTGTGTGTGTGTGTGTGAGTGTGTGTGTGTGTGTGTGCGTGCGTGCGTGCGTGCCTGCATGCGTGTGTGTGTGTGTGTGTGTGTGTGTGTTGGGGGGTTGGGAGGGTGGTCATGTCCTCCTCCAAAGAGGATGGCTATGCTAGCAGTGTACGGAGCAGAGCGGTGGACATCAGTGATGATGTGAGTTGGATGGGGGGGGTGAGGAGATTCCATGGGGGGTCTTTGTTGGTCTAATGTGAGCCAATAGTACCTGTATGAAGCCCAATGTGTCCCAGTGTGTGACATGGAGAGCGTCTCGGGTACGTCCCTTTGTGCAGAATACGCTGAAAGCAGAACTACAGCCATGTGGAAAAATATAAAACGACACCAATTGGAGGGAATCTTACACTGTAGTCATGTGTTAAACGATTTCAGTGAAATCCAACCAGCGGATTTAGGATAGAATCTCAGATGATCATTTGGATGGTTTTGAGTTTGGCATGTCATGATAAAATCAATAATTATCTCCCATTTAGAAAGATTCACGGACCTATGATATTAGATAATCATCTTTGCCCAAAATAAACAAATACTAAATATTTAGATATAGAAGCCATTGACTATGAGTAAGTATGTTTTCATTTGGATAACTTCTTCCCTCTGGTCCAAGAAAATAATCGCATAAGGATATTAAAGTGTTTAGCAATGTGATGATATTCCCAGTGTTACACTGTCTGTTCCCATGGAGGTAATGTTCCCAGTGTTACATTGTCTGTTCCCATGGAGGTAATGTTCCCAGTGTTACACTGTCTGTTCCCATGGAGGTAATGTTCCCAGTGTTACATTGTCTGTTCCCATGGAGGTAATGTTCCCAGTGTTACATTGTCTGTTCCCATGGAGGTAATGTTCCCAGTGTTACACTGTCTGTTCCCATGGAGGTAATGTTCCCAGTGTTACATTGTCTGTTCCCAGTGCACTCCCTACCACACAGGTTTGACTGGCTTGCACATGCTGGGTTTGTACACACAGTAGAGTAACAGTAGTGTAAAAACACAAATGATAATGCTTTAGGAAAAGTAACAATGAACTAAAGGACAGGGTGGAGCATGTGAAATTTGAAACTTTTTCAGTCAGGCATTTAAAACAAAATGAATTCTGATTTTGGTTGAATATTTAGAGAGCCCTGTTTGCATACATAGGAGGTGAAGTATGTTATTTGAAACTTTCCAGCCATTGTCATTCTCCATGTCCAAGAGATGTGTCTAGTACATTTCCA